>JADPWL010000552.1:0-16495 GCA_019059595.1 Marasmia exigua
TGAATGTTTACAGCGTTTTCAATTGAGAAGAGATAAAATACAATTATGAAGGTTACTAGACTACTATGAATAACAACTCAAAAGATTAATCAATTAACATGAACCAAGATCCTTATCATTTAATATTCTTGTACCTATAGTAACCTTCTTCATTGCAGGTTTTGATATGAGACTTAAACTTATCCACTGTAGGTTATGACATTTCCATCATCATCATTTTCAGGCCAATGGACGTCCACTGCTGGACATAGCCTCCCCCAATGTTCTCCACACAGTATCGTTCCTGTGCTCCCGCATCCATGGATTCCCGCGATCTTTCACCAATGTCGGTCATCTTTTTGTAGGAAGGAGGCCTTCCAACTGCTGCAGAGTTCCTGTAGTGGCCTCCACTCGAGGACCTTTCCCGCCCAACGGCCGTCTGTCTCCTCTACGCTATGTGCCCTGCCCCATTGCACTTAAGTTGCAATCCTTGGGCTACTCTTGTGACCTTAGTTCCGCTGCGGACTCATCATTTCTGATACGTCAGGCAGGGAGACCCGAGCATAGCCCTCTCCATCTCTCTGGTGACTTTTGAGCTCCTTAATCGCACATTGTAAGCGGCCACGTCGGTTCGTATTCATCACTGGCAACCACACACGCCTTAAAGACTTTCGTCTTGGACACTGCGGTAGATCTGCCTAAATATGCTGCGTAGCTTCAGAACGCTGCCCAGCCGAGTGGATTCGCGATCGACCTCTTTCTATAAGTTGGCCTTACCAATCTGACTGTTTGTCCGAGTAGATTTACTCATCTACAACTTCAGTGTAGGATTCCAACCTTAACGAGAGTGGGTACGACCATGGAGTTCGACATAATTTTCGTCTTGTCCATTTCATTTTCGACCCACTTGTTGGAACTCTATTGAGGGTCGTCGAGCATTTTGCCTAGGTCCTTCCAAGGTCTCATGCCAGACTACGATATCATCACGAATCGAAGGTGCGTCCATGTACTCGCCATTTATATTGAGCCAAGTCCATCCCATCCCAGAGTTTAACACGTCTCACAGAGTGGGAACAGTTTTGGCATATAACGTTCGCCCTTCTCACACCTCGCGGAGAGGTATGGGTTTTGATTCCTGGTTCCTGAATACGGACTGCCATTATGGCGTTTTCGTACATGACCTGCAACACTTTTTATGTATCGGTAGTCTATTCGGCACCTTTGGAGAGCAGGAGAAGGGGGGAAAAGGGGGAGAGACTGTAGCACGGCCCAGGTCTCGACAAGTCGAAGGCTTTCTCATATCCACAAACCCTAAGCATAAGGGCCAGATTTACTCTTCGGTCTTTCTGTATAACCTGCCGCAGCGTATAGTATGTGGTCTATGGTGCTAAGCCTTTCGATCCATCTTGTTCGGGAGGCTGGCAGTCGTCGACCTGCGTACGAGACGATTCGTCCATAACTCTCGAAAAACATCTTATATATGGTGACCTCAGCAGCGTGATAGGCCCCTGTATTCTTCAATTGGGATTTGTCACCCTTTTTGAAGAAAAGCCCTCACCACGCCAGAGTGCCACGCTTTGGGTGTCTTTCCTCAGTGATTATGGAGTTGAAAAGCCTCTGAATGCTTTCAGGACAGGTCGTCCCCTGCTTTCAGAGCTCCGCTGTGACTCCATCATCAACCCGGTGCCTTACCGGTTCTTCAGCTGGTTTGAGAGCTATGCTAATCTCGATCAGGCTAACGTCCGGGATATCTTCGTTGTAGTGCCGGGTTATGTTGGCTCTCGATCAACAAGCTTGTGACAGGTGCTGCGTGATGTTCGCTAAGCTTGTCCATAAAAGTTTGACAGGGGGGAAGCTCAGCAAAAGTTCTGGCGTGACGTGACGATTCTGCTCCTCTGTTTTTCAGTTGGTCAACAACTCTCTCCAATAGCCAGGTCCTCTGGGGAACACTTTGGAGCCTTTGTTCCGCTCTATAGCCTCTTTATACTTCCGTATTAATCGCGTATGTCCCCGGGTCAGGCACTTGGAGATGCGCTTTCTGAGCTGTCGTCGTTTGACGAGCTTCATCAAGGTTGCAGACCATTTTCCGCTTTCTCCATTAACTTAAAAGAATAATGACATTTAGTGGTATCTTTTAAATTCTTAATACTTAAGCCAACAAATGAATTACCATTTTTATGAAATCTGAAACCGTGACGGCAAGCCTTATGTTTATTTTCTGGTGTTAAACTATGACTATCGGACTTTTTGGATAAGTGTGCAAGTTCTTTACGTACATACTAATGCAGTCGAGGATAAATTGGGAAGCCACGTTAAAATATTAATTTCTTTAAATATTTCTCTAATGTGAGTCACTTGATCTAAGGCTGTATATAGCGCGGATGCCCTTTTCTGTAATCAAAAATAGTTTTGTAAGTCAGCATCATCATTAATCTTTTATTTTTTTCATTATCAGAGAACCGTCGTCCCTCACAGGCCGCAGCGCGACCCGGCTGGAGAGCGGGCGAGAGACCGCAGGCCGAGCAGCACGTTCCGCATCGACTGCGGAGTGCGGCAGCTGCACCGCCCTGGCCCAGGACGTGGCGAGTCGCAACCCAATATCGCTGTTCAGCAACACCGCCCGGTTGGTTGAAATATTGTTGGAACATCCTCGAGCTTCAGAAGAGCTTGAGTCAAAAAAAAAAAATCATAAAAAAGTTAATGTGTTGATTACGGAACCTATCTTACTTTTACCGTTGCCCGTGTGGTCCCCGCAGAGTGAAAAGGCCACCCTCACTCTTACCGAGTGGTCGTAAAAGGCAACTAAGGTCAATCGGCTGGCATGTCAATCAGCACTCCAAAGAAGGAAAACTCTGCATTTATATCAAAACCTTGCAACCCGTCCTGCCAAGCGTGGGTGAGTAGGCATTACCCCCTCATGGGATTGAGGGAAGGCCGTGCCCACAGCAGTGGGGACTTAATGGGCTGACAATGACAATGATCTTACTTTCGAAACTTAATATTCGAATTTTAAAACTTCGAAAACGGTATATCGAAGTTTTGAACCTTACATAATTATTAATTTGACATACAATTGTATGCATTTAATTTAGTTTACATATGTTTCATTTTCCAGAAAAACTAATATCCGATTATCAAAAACCTCTTTCTTCATTTTACAGTTTTATTATGTAATGTCATCACTGGCAACACAATTATTTTGTTTTTATTATGTATTTTTGCAAATGTTCCAATCTTTTAAAGATAACGTTTTTTGCCAGGTCTACTAAAGCACATTGTACAATTAACTGTTAGTCTTCCTAAAATAATAACTACGTATTCCCGTAATAGGCTGTTTGACAAATTATGAAAACTATCTTAGGTATAAATTTTTTATAATGGAGTCCCCTAAATACTCTTATGTTTTTATTTTAGATATTTAAAAAAAAAAGAAAAGCAATAATTCAAATATGCCGCAAAACGCGTCTTTTAACAATATGGCGGCCAGTGACGTAGATTGTCCCCATAAATAACATTCAACTTGGTTGTTGAGTGTTTTCTTCAAATAGTTGTTTTTTTTTTGTTTATTTCGTCCAATGAAGGAAAGGTATCAATCATAGGCAGTAGACTTACGCGTAATCTACGTCATTTGGCCGTTTTTTAGTCACGTGAAACCCTTGTTTAAAAAATATAATTTTAGAAACGAATTTTTAATGAAATAATGCAATAATTTTTTATCTCGCTTTATTACAAATCGCTCCACAAAAATGTATTAACACTGATGTTATAAAAGAAATGTAATAGTTTTTTTATCACTAGTCAAATAGCCTATTGGCCGATCAAAATTAAAATGTTAACACCAATGCAGAAATTGGAAGCTTAACGCACCGTGGACACTTAATTAATGCGATCCCACTAGCCACCGTGGCTTATTTAAACTCATTTATCATTTTTTGGATTATTTATTTTATCATAGCAACGTTCATTAGTATTTATCTGGATTTACTTCCTCGACCGACGACTATATGACACCCGATTGGAACAGTGGTAGTGCACGCCTGCTCTGATACAAGGGTTGCGGGTTCGATCCCCCGCACAGGGTACAACATTTGTGTGCATGACATGCCTGTTTGTATTGGTCTGGGTGTTTGTATGTAATTATAAGTTGTATTTACAAAAGAAAAGTATATATGTATTTTGTATCCAACTGTTGATCTGATATCCGTAACACAGGTGCTTGGCTACCTAGCCCGGAGTCAGATCAATGTATGTGATGTTGTGAATATTTATTTATTTATTTCATTCAGATACCAGAACGCCTGCAGGCGGAGTCAATGATCCAAACGCCGAATCGCCGAGCAGATAAAGAATGTGCGACTCATTCACTCTCACGGCAGGAGCGGCTAACTGGCGTCCCCCGCGTGCGCCCTATCACCAACGACATGCAGGTAATCTATAATCCATAATATTTATAAAGAGATAAATCCTAACAGATGGTGGCCACGCTTATAGGTAATCCGAAAACACGAAACGTTTGCACGATGTGATCGACACCTGGCGACATCTATTGGTACAAATTGGAACTAATGTCCCGAACGGAGGTGGGTCGGGCCACTAGTGTCTTATAGTCAACCCTGATGTCCTAGAAGAAACTTTCTCGCTATTCTTTTCCATCCGTCATCGCGAATTGATCGTCGCCATTTACTATTTGCACCTCATGCCGTCGTGTAACGAGTACTCTACTCGGGACAAAAAGTCCAGCTTGGTAAGTCCACCTTCCAGAATAGAGGTCGATCGACGAATCCACATCCTCCACTCGCGGGCAGCGTTTGGGAAGCTACGCAGCATATTTTCGCCATCTAACCGGCCGTGTCTCAATACGAAAGTCTTCAATGCGTGTGTGTTGCCAGTGATGACATACGCAACCGAAACGTGGCCGCTACGTGTCCGATTAAGGAGGCTCAAAGTCACCCAAAAGACAAATGGAGAGGGCTATGCTCGGAGTCTCACTTCGTCCCTCGTTATCAGAAATGATGAGATCCGCAGGAGAACTAGGTTACAGACTGCCCAACGGTATTGCATGCCTCAAGTGGCATGGCGAGGGCACTAGCGAGAGAACAGACGTCCGTGTGGTGCGAGAAAGGTCCTGGAGTGGAGGCCAGCAGCCACAGGAAGTCGCAGCCGTGGCAGGCCCCCCACAAGTGGAACCGAACGATCTGGTGAAGATCGCGGGAATCCATTGGAATTCGGCGGCACGGGACCGATCTGTGTTGAGAACTTGGGGAGGCCTATTGTCCCAGGCGAGCGGACCTCCCTATTGCTGAAATGATGATGATGATGATGACGCATGCCGTCCAAGGCTTGCATATCTTAAGTGTCATATGGCAAGGGCACTGAGCGAGAGAAGAGACCAGACCGTTGGCGGAATGGTCCCCTCGATGGAGGCCACGTACAGAGTCGCAAGGCCGTGGCGCCCCCAAGGTGAACGACGATCTTGTGAGGTCGCGGAATCCAATTTTTCATTTAGCGTATTTCTGGAAAAGACGGCTGTTACGCATATTAAACTTGTACTATTTAACGTTCAGTTACGTCATACCCTTGTTAGCTACACCATATTTCTGTAACGGTTAATTTTTATGTACGTAAAAGTATACAAAACTGGCAATTATCTTCATTCGATTCTCACCTTAATATAACACGTCCGGATCAATTTCAATGGAGGCTCTAGCGTGTGAAAAATCCGCAAGATGGCATACTATAGTACTGAGGTCCATCTACAAGGTGATTGTGTATTTTTAGACGTAATATGTCAAATTGTCAATTAACGAATAAATCAGCCAATGATGTTAAAGTTGGACCTCAGTTGACATGCACGCCATCTAGCGGATATTTCACACGCAATAGCCCCCATTGGGAAATTTGACAGATTGTAGTAACCTGCAAATTACAGCCTATTTAATAGCATTAAAAAAAACTTTATTTCTAGTCATGTATGTCGTATTGGCTAATGATTTAGAAATACAGGTACAGTGTGAGAATATGACCGCAACAACTGAGCCACATTCGTCCGCCAACAACGAACTCCGCGAGAGTGAATCCGCTAGCGTCCAGGCGGGGGACAGCGGCTCCAGGCCGCGACCGGACAAGTGAGTTGACTAAACCAGGAAGTTGATGTTTCTTTACGTCTTAATGCGCTGCTTATTCATTCGTTATGTTCTTTTTTAGGGTTCCGTAGCCAAAATGGCAAAAACGGAACCCTTATAGTTTCGTCATGTCCGTCTGTCCGTCTGTCCGTCTGTCCGTCTGTCACAGCCGATTTACTCGGAAACTATAAGTACTACAGTGATGAAATTTGATGGGAATATGTGTTGTATGAACCGCTACAAAAATATGACACTAAATAGTAAAAAAAGAATTGGGGGTGGGGCCCCCCATACATGTAACTG
This sequence comes from Marasmia exigua, assembly GCA_019059595.1. NCBI lineage: Eukaryota > Metazoa > Arthropoda > Insecta > Lepidoptera > Crambidae > Marasmia > Marasmia exigua. Next base: position 6,405 of record JADPWL010000552.1, read on the forward strand.
AGGGATGAAATTTTTTTTTTCGATGTACATACCCGTGTGGGTTATCAACTAGGACAAGGTCTTTTAAAATAGCTAAAGTTTGTCTACAAAACCTTTTTCTTACAAAGTGAACGGTTTTTTGGATATCAGCTCTCAAAGTCGTAAAAAGTATGTCCCCCCCTCTATTTTTATAACTATCGGGGTAAAAAATTCTAAAAAAATAGAGGGTGATGCATGCCTAAATTAACTTCTTTCAAACGATTTTTTTTTTTTGATCAAAGTATCTCTTATAGTTTTTGAAATAGGTTTTATTTAACTGTAATTTTGGACTTTGGCTGCTACGGACCCTTTGCTGGCGCGAGCCCACTCGCACTTGGCCGTTTTTGTATAAATGGCGACTACACCGAATTGTAAGCGAATTACCGGCCACCCATGGACACTGCAACACCAGTTAAGTCACAAGATGCACATGCATTTTTAACTCCTCTTCTCCCCCCGGATTGGCCTCTGGTATCTCACTTACTGGGTCAATAGCGCAGGCGCTTCTTCACGTTGGTCTTCTTTCTGCGAGGCCGTGGATCACGCCCTTGAGCCCGGTCAATTCGTGTCTAAGCTTGGCTCTCCCATAATGTAAATGATATGATGATGATGTATTAATGAGGGTTTTTTAAAAATGAAAACATCCAATAGATTACCTTATGCAGCCGTTGTCCAACTTTGATGGTATAGTTGTTTTGTAGGTACTATTATCATATAGCATGAGACGTCAAAATATAACCGATCCAATTGTAGTTGGACCTGACGCCTGCAGTCACGCGCACTAATAAGTATACCATCTCATTAAAATATAAACCTTATTGGTCCGCCTTAAAAGTCGAGGTGTTTACATTTTCTTGCAGGCGACTGTATATAACGCACCTACCGGATTTTTTTTTGGTAAAACCCTCATTCAAAAATCAATAAATATGGCTTGATTAGAATGACAGATGTCACTTGACCTTTGTTTCAATGAGCATAAGGTTTATCGTCAGCCAAGTTTCACTCCACAGATTTTTATTACTACGGACCTAAAGATAATAAAATTATCTTTAGGTCCGTAGTAATAAAAATCTGATCAAGACGTATTAGAAATGGTTAAAATAATTATTAAAAAGAGAGGCAATAATTAGCAGGAAATTTAATAAAACATGTTCAAAATATTAGCAAATATATTCTACGGAGGAAGCTATGACCGTCCGAGCGCACACCTGAGGAGCAAATAGGCCCTGAGCGCGCGTCCTCTTGCTTAAATAGACGAGCCTGATGACGTAGGCTGAGGCGTGATTGTAGTAGTTGGTGCATATGTTGCAGTTAAAACCCATTTGTCGTTAAAACTCGTTTTCCGTAGTTCAAATTAGTTATTACTTAATGCCTTTGTTAAACTAGAAAACTAGAATTTACCACTGATATTTGATTTTCAGATAAAATTAGTTATCACATCGAGCTATAGTCAAAACTAGGGCTAGAAAAACTGATTTGGGAATTGAAACAAGATATAAGTTTTAAAAATTTTCATACTGGAACCCATAATAATTAGTCTTAGACTACTAAGACTAAAGAATATTTTAGAGAACATTGACTTAAATTTCGTTACCAAATGCAATATTAATTTATAAGTAGGTAAATGAAATAATCAAATAAATCAACAGAACACAACCATAAAATTCTAAAAAGCAACATTTTTAAAGAGCATTATCTAACCTCGGTCAGAACAGTTTTAACTGAAAACGCGTTTTGTCTTGTAGAAAACTAGTTTAACTGATATTCCGATCAGACATATTCATTCTAGTATTACAAGACATTAAGCCAAAAACCTGTTCGATTAGGAAAAAGCGCTTTCCTCTTCTTCTCTTTTGTTTTTGAAGTTTAGCCCTGTAGCGTCGCCACTGCTGAGCAAGGCCTCCCCAAATTCTTCCATTGATCCCTGTAGATGCCCTGTCTGCAAAAATCTTGGACTATTTGTAAAATCGTTCACACCATTTTTTTCTGGTGCCTACCCCGTAGTCGCCGTCCATCGGTCGGCTCCATTGAGTGAACGATTTTTGTCCATCCTTCATTCATTCAGCCCATTTAAGTCCCCACTGCTGGGGAACGGGCCTCCCTCAATCACATGAGGAGTAATTGCCATACTCACCACGCTTGGCAGACGGGTTGGCGAGGGTTTTGATATAAATGCAGAGTTTTCCTTCTCTGGGTGCTGATGATCATGCCAGCAGCTTACCTAGTCGCCTCTTACGACACCTCGGTAAGAGTGAGGGTGGCCTATTCTACTCTGCGGGAACCCACACGACTTCATCCATGTCCATCCTTGTCTGAGCATAATTTCGAGCTCCGCAAATGTGCTAGGAAACAAAACTATATGGTCAGCGAAGCGCAAGTTAGTCAGTCAGTCTTATCTACTAACTAGTTTTAACTGTAACATATAACACAAGATACATTTATAATAGAGAGGCACCCCGACTAGAGACGAGCCGCAGCGACACGTGCATCCCGCGGGCGGAGCGCGAGCGGCTCGACCTGGTGAAGGCGGCCCTGACTTCCAGCGAGCGCGACGCCATCATGCAAAAGTTCGTCGACGAGCTGGAGGATTGGAAGGAGAAGCAGCAGGAGCTCTTTAAAATACAGGTACGCAGTTTTACAAGCCGCGGCATTCGACAGTGAAACTTCGTTTTTCTTGTCCACGAAAAGTTTTAATCATATTGAAAAACTCTTCCTAAGGCCAGAGACCGGAACCGGTTACTCTTATTAGGGTTTTTGGGTGGGGTTTTTTGTTAGGCATTTTTCAAAAACCCTATCTATAAGGTAAACCTATCATTGGCTTACCTGATCAATATGCTTACCCAATCATTACTGGCTATCATCACGGAAAACCATATCAACATGGGGTTTTAGAAATCTAATTGAATCTCTACGCACAAAGCATTTGAATAAATATTGTGCACCTCGCTAACGGCGGCAGCCGATTGGTCGAATTGAGTTCGTTCGTTTGGCAGGTCATGGAAAATAGATAGACAATCAATAGGGTAACCCTTACTATGCGGTAAGGGGTTGTAACGTTATCAATAGGGTTACCAATACAATAACATAACACAATTTGTAGGGTAACCCTATTGATTTTGTTAACTAAAAATAGGGTTACCCTATCGATAGGCTTAACTCTGAAAAGGAGTTTTCCGGTCCCTGCCTAAGGCACAATAATATTATCTATTAAAGATTAGACACATCAGGTGTTCGAAGTAAAGATACACCACATGACGTCATATTTTTTTATTTCGTAATAATATTTGTAAGTTTCATTGACCGCCGCTTCAATAAAATGCATTAATCGCCCGTGAAAAATGGTCAACGTGGTTACTCAATGCGCCCTATCGTGTGATAAATTAACATTTAGATAAATTGGCAGCAACTGTTATTTTACTTTAATAGTATTTAATTGTTCGTACATACGTTATAAAATGCATTGATAGGCATTTAAATGTCGATAAAACTACCGCTACAGACAGTTTAGTTGATAGGCGTTTAACACGCCCGTTAAACTTTCAATTTTTTAAATTGAGGTCACACTGATACAGATTTTTCGGATTTGATATTGGCGCCATGTTCTAAAAACAGATGACGGATAGATTAGGAGCCATTTACTCAAATGTAAACCAGAAAGTTTCGATAAAAACAGTCAATTTAAATCGTATAGTTGGGCCAAAATAACAGGCCACATTTGACACTTTAACAAAATTCGACAATGTAACCTTGTAATAACGGTCATTGAATTTATCTTTCTATGTCAAAAATACACAATTTCTTAACTTTTTATAATTATGTTTGCTTTTATTTACTTCAATAAAGACAAAAAAAATCACGATTTACTTTCTCTGTTAAACTACTTATAAACATGAAAAAATACTTTTCTAAAGTATTGAACGTTCGTACAATGTTGTAGGTTTCAACCCATTTTCTTTTAAAGCTCTAGTACATCTCTAGATATCAGACATCTAGATAATCCCCAAAATAATCAAACGAATAAAATGTTAATTTGTAAAAAGAAAAATATATATATATATATATGGAACACAATATAATAAGCGCTTTCATTACGAAGAAAAAGAAATAAACCGGCCGCGGAACGATATCTCAGATCGGTACGCTTTCCTCTTTCTTTTCAATAATGTTGATTCACATTTCTCCAAATAAAAGTAATAATAACTTCTTTTCCATAGTATACGATTCACGTTTGTTTGAAGTACATATTGATTATTCACTTTAATCGAAGTTTTTTGTAGGTCACTTCTCTATGAAGCTAAAATTTAGAAACGTCAAATGTGGCTTATTAGCTTGGCTCGACTGTAGTAATCAAATGGAAAATCTATTTAGGTATGCCCTAGCTTAGGACAGTCTACTTATATTATAAATGCATGCCCTTTTATGTAATATTTCACATACCACTAAGTGGTTAAATAGACGGATATTATTGTTACCATGCCATCTCATGTACTCTGTTTTTTGTGAAATAAATTATCATTATCATTACATTAAGGGACAGAGTTTCAAAACCATTACTGGAATATGTATTACTAAATTTTATGTGTAATTTCTCGATTAAGAATGAATGCCACCAAAAATAGTAAGTTGACATTCCATATTTTCTAAGGAAGGGAGTCCAAATAACCTATCGTTGTCTTGTCTAGGATTAAATATGGAAATGTGGTCTAACAGCATTTCAGCCGATAGACGTCCACTGCTGGACACAGGCCTCCCCCAGTGTTCTCCATACAGATCGGTCCTGTGCCGCCCGCATCCAATGAATTACCGCGATCTTCAGCAGATGGTCGATCCACCTTGTGGGGGGCGCCACGGATGCGATTCCTTTAGGTGGCCTCCACTCAAGGAGCTTTCCGCCCCAACGGCCGTCTGTTCTTCTGTATGTCTGGCCTATCAACATAAAATCAAATAGACACAAAACGCCTACATCTGCTCAACATGCACACATACATGTCCTCATTCATACACTGATGTCATACAGTGTGAGACATAGACTGTAGTGTGTGACGCACCTCGCCCCTAGGTTAGGCTAGTATATAAGTTAATTAGTAGGTAATAAACAGACAGTCATAACGCATCACTTGTTTTAATTACACGTCCCGAACCTCCGTCATTGCATGGCGACCCTGCCAGTGCTGCCTATGGCGGCGCTGCGCACGGGCACATGCATGTCAAGTTAAATTTCGGGTTTGATTTTTTTGTGAAAAATATAATTTTAATTTGAACAAACTTTAATGTAAATATTGTTGTGGAAAAAGACAATTATGACAAATATATGTGAATAAAAACATGGTGAATAAAATAAAGACAATACGGGCGTGCGTGCTGTAATACCATCGTGAGGTGTGCTGGGCGCAGGGCGCAGATGGAGCCAGAGGACGAAGTGTTTGCAGGCTGCCGGGAGATGTTGGTGTCCGATGTGGTATGATTGCCGGCAGCCGGGCGATGATGGAGTCCGATGGTTGGAGTGGAGACGCAGGGCGCCGGGAGAATGTTGGAGACCATGGACGTCGCATGGTCCCAAGGAATGGAACAGTCGCCGCGTCGTAGAACTGATTTTTATTATTTTTTCTATTTAATTTGTAATCTGTAGAATTTATATGTTGGCAACCACAATTTAAAATTTATAATATTTTAGGTAGGTTTTGTTATATCTAGTTATATTAAAAATTACATTACGTTATAGTTTCAGAATTTAACATTTTAGAAAATTTGACACCAACTGATAACTTAAATAAGTAAGAGGTACTGTTTTGATATTTGTTTGAAAATAAATTAAGTAGCTTTTTGTGTAGATTGACGTTTCAAGTATGATTTGTTAAAGCGCACATATCTAAACGCTGACTTAGCAACACGTGTGGCGTTTGTTACCATGCAGCCTCGAAGTGTAGATACTGTATCAGGTAAGGTAGGTCTAGTCTAGTCTCGTAGATAGAGTTATTTGAAATGTGAAGAATTATCCTTAATAATATTTTTTTGACGGAAAAAATACTAATATATTTTTTTTAAGTCACATTGCGGTTCTAATCTTTTTTTATGATAACATTTTTGAAGGCAATAATTTTAGTCAGATTACGTTATTACAAAAAATATCCGGTAATTTTGGTAACAGTTAGTAACATTTGTACAATTTAAATATTAATACATTTGTTTGAAATTATTTTGAGATTTGTTAAGAATTATTTTGTTAGTAAGGCTTGAAATATGTTTTTAGATTACTTTTTTTGTTACTGTTTGTCTTTAAAATTACTTTTATTTCAGAAATATACTTAATATTCTGGCCAAATATTAAATATTACGTGATTTTTTAATATTTTCATATACATATTATACTATAGTTAATCATAAATAGTTTGAGTACATATTAAAGTTCATCGTAATAATTCAGATTCTTAAGAGTACATTTTCATACTTATAAGGATTGGTTAGATTAAACATACGAATTCATTGGAAGATAAACAAGAAGATACTTTTACCACACCATTTGTGTGCTGGTTTGTATTTCTTTAGCGGTGACAGATTGGAGCCGTACAATAACAAGTTGCATCATACATTTAGGTAAAGCGGTAACATGACGCTTGATGAACAATGCCACACGCGTTAGCTGGTTTTGCTGATTGTGCTGATTCTTGGAACTTTCCATATAATTTTAAAGTAGGTCGTCTGATTTGAAGCATTTTTGCATTGAATGATTAGTGAGCCACAGTATAATGAAGGACAGTGATTGAGGATAGGAAGATTGACTTATGGATTGAGCGGAATAAGTAAGCTGTTTTAAAATCTTTTTGGAACTTTAGATAGGTATTCAATTAGGAACAGAATGAATGAGTTTTGAAAATGGTATGAAAGTTTATTAGCTGTATTAAAAATCTTTTTGATACATTTGGTTTCAATTAGGTACAGCATGGATGAGGTTTGGCTAAGGATATGACGTTAAATATAAAGGTTCTGGAATGAATGATATTTTTTTGAATAAAGAAAGATAGGGAATTATTTGGTTATGAAAGCTACGCATGCATTTGGATTGATCACCCAAAAGCTTTTGTTCAACCAAATTTTTCAAGTAAGGGAATGATTATGATTTACTTTAAGAAGGATTTGAAAGAGATGTATAAGTATTTATTTGCTCGAGTATGCGGTACAAAATATTATGGTACATGGAGGGGCGGATCCTTCCATCGATCATGGTGAGAAACTAGATTTCCTCTGTGAGATGAGTTGGAGTCCAAAGTAGGCTTAAAATACGGGTCGCCCTAATGGCACTATACAAGTGACCATTTTATAAGTATAAAGTGGAATGTTTAATAAAATAGGCTAAGTACCTATGTTGCAAAGTGTACCGATACTGTACGAATGATGATGTAAAAATAACGAGCAAGAGTAGGATTAAAGAGTTGTCAAAATGAGGATTTTGAACGAATGTATGTAAGATAAAGAATATGATATTGTTGATTTTATCGGAAAGCAATGAATAATGATTTTATGTCGTAAAAGGAAAAGTTAAATAATTAAATTGTTGATGAAGAATTTTTGAGTGGACAATGAATAAAGACAAATTAAATTATTATTGATAGAAAGATGTGATAATTATTTATATTTTATATGTTATTAAATAAATGTGGAATAAACTACTTATAAAACGTATTAAAGGTAACTTGTAATAAAAACCAATTGTTGTTTTTTGAATAAATATAATAAATAAAGATTATTATTTTACCTCAATTTTATTTTCATGTTTATATTGTTGTGAAATTGGTGTCAAATTGTAAATTAACAGAATAAGAACAATTCAAGGAATGATTATTATAGGAAATGTTGTAAGTTACTTGCCAAAAAAGTATTTTTTTTTACAAAATAGATTCAATGCTGTTGCTTTATTTTTATCTCTAAATTTTACATAAATTATAATATTTACAGGGTTTGCCAACTGTAATGTTAAGGTAGTAGATATTAAATAATGAATATTTTATTTGAATAAGTAGGTATAAGTAATGTATTTTACTTTAAAAAAATCCATGTTTTAAATATAAGATCGCTTAATATAAATTCGTATATATGTACAAAACTAATGTACTTATTAAACAAGTTTTTCTGGTTTGTAAAAGTTCGTATATAAGATTGTTTTTTTTTTGATTGAAAATTTTATTTTCTTGAATGTTCGAAAAATAATTTAGTAATAAAACAAATTATTTTTCTAAAAAAAAAACGGGGGAGGTGTAGTGTGTGACGCACCTCGCCCCTAGGTTAGGCTAGTATATAAGTTAATTAGTAGGTAATAAACAGACAGTCATAACGCATCACTTGTTTTAATTACACGTCCCGCTACCGCACGAGCCACTCGTACAGTGCAACTCAGCAGTGACTTACATGCAGCGCGCCTGACCGTCTTCGTGCACCGTCGGCACTCTACACCGACGACACACCAACAAACACCTTTCTATGTATCAATAATGTAAACCATGTATATAAACCATTAAGATTATACCAATAAACAAATTTCAACCGTCTGTGTTGGGTCTCATTTCTCCCGCTGCGGCCAAGACACCTTTAGCCGTCACTATGATCAGTCGAGTGAGCCTACACACAGAATATACGTAACGTGTTCGTTAAAGACCCGGACGCCATATGCCACTGCCTAGTGGGTAATAGGTCAACGAACTCATTGATATCGATGTTAGAGTCGATCTTTTGCTAAAGTTTCCTTTTCCTGTAGCTTAAGCGCAAAGAGGAGTACCACCTGGAACTGCTGGGCAAGGAGTGGGGCAAACGCCGGCTGGAGGTGGAGTGCCAGCTGTCGCGCGGCGTGGAGCAGTGCCGCGCGCTGGCCAGCGACCTCAGCCGCGCCACCGACGACTTCCGGTTACGCGGGTACCGGAACACCGAGCGGGAGAAGAAGGTATCATGCTATCTATGCATCTCACAGACTGAACAACTGCCGTATAGATCTTCCCCATCTCAGAGCCGGAGAAGAAGGTATCCCAACGTCTCAGCATCTCACTCAAAAACCGCAGGACTGCCGCCTAGATCTGCTATCCCATCACCGAGGGGGAGAAGAAGGTATCATGCCATCTATGCATCTCACAGACTGAACAACTGCCGTATAGATCTTCCCCATCTCAGAGCCGGAGAAGAAGGTATCCCAACGTCTCAGCGTCTCACTCATAAACCGCAGGACTGCCGCCTAGATCTGCTATCCCATCACCGAGCGGGAGAAGAAGGTATCATGCCATCTATGCATCTCACAGACTGAAGAACTGCCGTATAGATCTTCCCATCTCAGAGCCGGAGGAGAAGGTATCCCAACGTCTCAGCATCTCACTCATAAACCGCAGGACTGCCGCCTAGATCTGCTATCCCATCACCGAGCGGGAGAAGAAGGTATCATGCCATCTATGCATCTCACAGACTGAAGAACTGCCGTATAGATCTTCCCCATCTCAGAGCCGGAGAAGAAGGTATCCCAACGTCTCAGCGTCTCACTCATAAACTGCAGGACTGCCGCCTAGATCTGCTATCCCATCACCGAGGGGGAGAAGAAGGTATCATGCCATCTAAGCATCTCACAGACTGAACAACTGCCGTATAGATCTACCCCATCTCAGAGCCGGAGAAGAAGGTATCCCAACGTCTCAGCGTCTCACTCATAAACTGCAGGACTGCCGCCTAGATCTGCTATCCCATCACCGAGCGGGAGAAGAAGGTATCCCAACGTCTCAGCGTCTCACTCATAAACTGCAGGACTGCCGCCTAGATCTGCTATCCCATCACCGAGCGGGAGAAGAAGGTATTCCAACGTCTCAGTGTCTCACTCATAAACTGCAGGACTGCCGCCTAGATCTGCTATCCCATCACCGAGCGGGAAAAGAAGGTATCCCAACGTCTCAGCGTCTCACTCATAAACTGCAGGACTGCCGCCTAGATCTGCTACCGCGTCACCGAGCGGGAGAAGAAGGTATCCCAACGTCTCAGCGTCTCACTCATAAACTGCAGGACTGCCGCCTAGATCTGCTACCGCGTCACCGAGCGGGAGAAGAAGG
>JADPWL010000555.1:0-23384 GCA_019059595.1 Marasmia exigua
CAAACTTATTTGACGTGTGTAATTTTGCCTGCCCAAGAAGCTATGAAGCGAAGCCATATTAGGCATAAACATCTCTGACCGAGTCAGAAATACTACAATACGCTACAATACGCGGATATGTATGTTGAAAAATCCGCTAGACCTAAATGGGACTTGGGCCGGCCACGTTTGTAGATGCCACCCGAGAAGGTGGACCAGACTTATCCCCCATTGCAGCCAGCAGAACGTACGATTGAGGGCAGGCCCGAAAAATAGATGGCCTGATGGTTTTGACCACTTCCTGGGCAATTGCCAAATCATCCACAACAAATCGAGGTCCGATGGCGGCTTTTAGGGTAGGCCTTTGCCCAGCAGTGGGACGCAGGCTAATAAAAAAAATCAACAGGCTCCAGAATCATGAATCATGGTCCTAAGCCGTACCCGAGCTCCGAGCAAAGCTTTTGATCACGTGGAAATTATATGCTAAGATGATGGTCTTACCAATAGTAATTTAGGTTAAGTACAACCTGCAAATTCTCTTACTTACACATTTAATTAATAATATTTCACAACATTACATACTTGATCTTACTCCGATATAGGTAGCGCAAGCAACCTGTGTTACGGTATTAGAATCAACAGTGGGATTACAATATATACAATCCTAGCTTTTTGACCGCCCCGCGCTTTAACGCGGGCGCGCCTTTCGAGCTAGTTCTGCGAACGCTCGCACCGGCGTTGCGGGGCTGCGCCTGCGCGGCGACGCTACTGCTTCGCCCATCCGCGGAGCTCGGCCTTCGGCCCTCGCGAGACGCAGCTCGGCCTGCGGTCCTCGCGAACTTGCATGAGGCGATGCACAGTTTTGTAGCAGTTGCCCTTTATCTTTTCCACGCCCAAGGATAAATTAAATGTGTGTCCTTGGGCAGGGTTCGATGGGGTTCGAGGGTAGACTTTTGGTGTTGCAAGTTATAATCATAATTGGTAGAATGTGGCCGCTCTGGGCTTCGCCCTACGCGGCGCTCCGCCTTCACCATATCTTCCTCATTTAGTTAGGAGGCCGCCCCGGGCTGCGCCCGACGCGGCGCTTCGCTTGGTTTTTGTGATGTGAGTCGTGATGTAATGGCCCGCTCCGGGCTGCGCCCTACGCGGCGCTCCGCTTGGTTTTTGTAGTATCACTTGAGATGGAATGGCCGCTCCGGGCTTCGCCCTACGCGGCGCTTCGCTTGGTTTTTGTGATGTGAGTCGTGATGTAATGGCCGCTCCGGGCTGCGCCCTACGCGGCGCTCCACTTAGTTTTTGTAGTATTACTTGAGATGGAATGGCCGCTCCGGGCTTCACCCTACGCGGCGCTACGCTTTCGCCGTATCTTCCTCATGTAGCTCGGTTTCTCCAAAACACTGAGTGTTTATAATGGCCGCTCCGGGCTACGCCCTACGCGGCGCTCTGCTTTGATCTCGTGGTCATTGTGCAGGAGAATGGCCGCTCCGGGCTTCGCCCTATGCGGCGCTCCGCTTGGCTTTGGTGTTATGGGTCATGATGAAATGGCCGCTCCGGGCTGCGCCCTACGCGGCGCTCCGCTTAGTTTTAGTAGTGTCACTTGAGATGGAATAGCCGCTCCGGGCTTCGCCCTACGCGGCGCTTCGCTTTGTTTTGTTGGTATAACAAATGATGTAATGGCCGCTCCGGGCTACGCCCTACGCGGCGCTCCGCTTGGTTGTGCTGCTGATTTGTGATAAAATGGCCGCTCCGGGCTGCGCCCTACGCGGCGCTCCGCTTGGATTTAGTAGTGTTGCTTGATGAAATGGCCGCTCCGGGCTACGCCCTACGCGGCGCTCCGCCTCGATTCCCCAACTTGGGTCGAATATTTTGATTTCCCCATACAACTTCTTTAGTAGGTACTTTGAAGTCAACTTCAGTACAAAATGTATGGGACAGTCTACTACCAGGTCGAAATTTCATTTTCGTTTTCTTTTCACGGCAAACACTTGTGCACGCTCTGATTGGCCAAAAATGACATCGGATGTCATTTTTTGACAGGACCTCATACTCGGAAACTAAAAATTCTAAATTTTACGTTTTGGGGTAATTCTCAGAAATTATCCAAAATCTCGAAATTTTTTTTTTACCGTAGCGTAGTACTCGTCAAGTCCAACAATAAAGGTCATGTCAAAAATTCGCGTCAGGTGGCGCCATCTGCCCGAAAACCCACTTTAAAGCATTTCGAAAACTCTACTTTTTACAAAATGGCCGCTGTCTAGTCCGCCATCTTGAATTTCAAAAAATCCGTATTTTTCCCATATACTACACCACAAACAAGACCGAACCACATTTTTACTTTTTTTTTTAATAATACCAGAGGACTAATAACTATCGCCGAAAATGACCATGACCAAAAATGTTTTTCTCAACAGCTCCCAGTGTTGCCAGGTTAGGATGCTAAATCGGCCAAAAATGGCATCGCATGTCACTTTTTGACAGGACCTCATACTCAGAAACTGAAAATTTGAAATTTTACGTTTTGGGGTAATTCTCAGAAATTACACAAAAATTCGAATTTTTTATTTCACTGTCGCGTAGCCCTTATCAAGCTTAACTATAAAGGTTCTGGCTAAAATTCGCGTCAAGTGGCGCCATCTGCCCGAAAAACCACTTTGAAATTTTCAAAAACTCAACTTTTCACAAAATGGCCGCTGTCTCGTCCGCCATCTTGAATTTAAGAAAATCGTATTTTTCCCATATACTACACCATAAACAAGACCGAACCTCATTTTTACTTTTTTTCCTCAAAGTAATACCAGAGGACCAATAAGCTATCTCGAAAATGACCAAGTCGCAAAAATGTTTTTCCCAACAGCCCCCAGTGTTGCCAGGTCAGGGTGCTGAAAATGGTCAAATGTCATTTGGACCGATCCTGTCAATAGGCCTCTTGTAATTTTTTTTCCCCAAAAATGGCTATTTCGACTCGGCACTTTTTTGGGCCCTGGCGCGCAAACTATCAAAAATCGCCAAAATATTTTTCGACATGGCAACACACGCAAGTAAGACTCACACCCGCCCCGATACATGTCAACTCGCTCAAGTGTCGCCATGTGTCAAAAAAATCACGTTGAAATTTTCAAAATTTTTAAAAATTTACAAAATGGCCGCCAACTCGTCCGCCATCTTGTATTTTTGACAGCGCGTACACGTGCCATAAACTACATTATATGACTGATCAGAGACAATTTTTATTTTTTTTCCATCTACGATAACCTCGTCCGAGGAGCTCCTCAAAGTGGGCGACACCCCAAAATTTGTTTTTGCCGCCATTTCCAGTGTTGCCAGAATTTTATCAAAAAACTACCTGGAGGTCATTGCCAGCCCCGATTGCCACCAGACTGCATACTCGATTTTGGCAACAGAGACCACTTTTTTTTTCTACTATTCGGGGCCGTAGCCCAAAAACTACCAAAAATTTGGTAGAAACTCTCAGTCTTGGCAACACTCGAATAAATTACCCCCCGACGCCCGGAACAAACCTACCAGCTCCGATGTTGCCATCTCCCCGAAAAATCAGTTTGAAAAAAGGCAATTTTTTCCCCCCGACAAACCGGCCGCCAGACGCGGCGCCATCTTGGATTTCGAAAAATCGCAAATGACGTTTGAGAGTCGAACATAATTGTGACAGATTGAAAAAAGAAATTTGAAAATCCACCCGCGCCCCCCTCGGCTACGATTCCGCAAACACAGGTCCAAATTCAATTTTCAATCCAAGATGGCGGCGCGGCCATTTTGTTTTTTCAAAAAAATTTCCTTGTTCCAATTTTAAAAACAATGGGCGATTCTAATACAAATGTCAAAACCCAAGCATCGCATTTGAAAAAAAAAAAACAAAAGCGCAACGGCGCGCTTCCGGTCCATTTTTTTTTCACCAAATGTCAAAAACCTGCGTTGATTAAAAAAACAAATAAACCAAAAAAGAAAAAAAATCGAAAAACAACCCCCAACATCCCCAAAAATACCCCTGATCAGTCAGTGAGTCAGTCAGTGGTAATCCAGCTATATATAATATAGATATAGACTAGCTTTTTGACGCCCCGCGCTTTGCGCGGGCGCGCCTTCGAGCTAGGTCTGCGACGCTCGGCCGCGCTGCGGGCTGCGCCCTGCGCGGCGACGCTACGGGCTTCGCCCTCCGCGGAGCTCGGCCTTCGGCCTCGCGAGACGCAGCTCGGCCTGCGGCCTCGCGAACTTGCATGAGGCGATGCACCGTTTGTGGTGGCTGCCCTTTTCCTTTTCCACGCCCAAGGATAAATCAAATGTGTGTCCTTGGGCAGGGTTGGATGGGGTTTGAGGGTAGACTTATAGTATTGCAAGTTATGATCATAATTGGTAGAATGTGGCCGCTCCGGGCTTTGCCCTACGCGGCGCTCCGCTTTAACCGCATCTTTCTCATGTAGGTAGTTAGAAGGCCGCCCCGGGCTGCGCCCGACGCGGCGCTCCGCTGGGTTTTTGTGATGTGAGTCGTGATGTAATGGCCGCTCCGGGCTGCGCCCTACGCGGCGCTCCGCTGGGTTTTTGTGATGTGAGTCGTGATGTAATGGCCGCTCCGGGCTGCGCCCTACGCGGCGCTCCGCTCGGTTTTTGTGATATGAGTCGTGATGTAATGGCCGCTCCGGGCTGCGCCCTACGCGGCGCTCCGCTCGGTTTTTGTGATATGAGTCGTGATGTAATGGCCGCTCCGGGCTGCGCCCTACGCGGCGCTCCGCTTGGTTTTGCTGCTGATTTTTGATAAAATGGCCGCTCCGGGCTGCGCCCTACGCGGCGCTCCGCTTGGTTTTTGTAGTATCATTTGAGATGGAATGGCCGCTCCGGGCTTCGCCCTACGCGGCGCTTCGCTTGGTTTTGGTTTTATAACTTGTGATGAAACCAGGCTCCCCAAATTCGGGATTAGTTAGGTATAGACTAAGCACACACCGGGTTCTGAAGTTGATGTATGATTTTAGCACTTCACTACCTTTCTATACTACAGAGGACTTTGATTTAACATATACTTAACCACATAGATATATTATTTTATATTCAACTGTGCAGCTCCCTTATCAATAATCCCTATGAGAATTGTTCACCAGAATATTATTATTTTAAAGATTAGTATATTAGGTACTGTTGAGCATAGATGGTATGGGATGGTCGAGATAAGCGTCCATTTGATTCACCTAAAGATTTTTACTCAAAATCGTTCTTCATACAGATTAGAAAACCTCACTGATCTGAACTAAATTATCACTCTTCCTAAAAAGTGTATTACTAAAGTTTCCGAAGATTGTTTTCAATAATTTACTAATGTTAATTTATATAAATTCCTACTTACACAGATAGGTACCTACCTACATACTGTTGTTTACAGGACAACAAAAAAAAAATAACCCTAACTTATGTAGGTACATAATTAGGTAATTATTCCCGAATCAATTTCTACAATGAATGTTATTTAACAGGTCAACAAAAAAAAATAACCCTAACCTATGTAGGTACATAATTAGGTAATTATTCCCGAATCAATTTCTACAATGAATGTTATTTAACAGGTCAACAAAAAAAAAAATAACCCTAACCTATGTAGGTACTTAATTAAGTAATTATTCCCGAATCAATTTCTACAATGAATGTTATTTAACAGGTCAACAAAAAAAAAAAATAACCCTAACCTATGTAGGTACATAATTAGGTAATTATTCCCGAATCAATTTCTACACTGAATTTTATTTAACAGGTCAACAAAAAAAAAAAAAAAACCCTAACCTATGTAGGTACATAATTAGGTAATTATTCCCGAATCAATTTCTACAATGAATGTTATTTAACAGGGTCAACAAAAAAAAATAACCCTAACCTATGTAGGTACATAATTAGGTAATTATTCCCGAATCAATATCTACAATGAATGTTATTTAACAGGTCAACAAATAAATCAAATGTGTGTCCTTGGGCAGGGTTGGGTAGGGTTCGAGGTTAGACTTATAGTATTGCAAGTTACAATCATAATTGGTAGAATGTGGCCGCTCCGGGCTGCGCCCTACGCGGCGCTCCGCTTGTTTTTGGTCATGAGTAGTGATGAAATGGCCGCTCCGGGCTTCGCCCTACGCAGCGCTCCGCCTTCACCGTATCTTCCCCATGTAGTTAAGAGGCCGCCCCGGGCCGCGCCCGACGCGGCGCTTTGCTTGGATTTGGTACTGTTGCTTGATGAAATGGCCGCTCCGGGCTTCGCCCTACGCGGCGCTCCGCTTGGTTTTGGTGTTATAACTTGTGATGAAATGGCCGCTCCGGGCTTCGCCCTACGCGGCGCTCCGGCTCGATTCCCCAACTTGGGTTGAATATTTTGATTTCTCCATACAACTCCTTAGTGTTGTACTTTAAGTCAACTCCAGTACAAAATGTATGGGACAGTCTCCTACCAGGTCTAAATTTCATTTTCGTTTTCTTTTCACGGCAAACACTTGTACACGCTCTGATTGGCCAAAAAAGACATCGGATAACACTTTTTGACAGGACCTCATACTCGGAAACTGAAAATTTGAAACTTTACGTTTTAGGGTAATTCTCAGAAATTATCCAAAATGTTGAAATTTTTTTTTCACCATCGGGTAGCCCTTATCAAGTTCAACAATAAAGGTCATGTAAAAAATTCGCGTCAGGTGGCGCCATCTGCCCGAAAACCCACTTTAAAGCATTTCGAAAACTCAACTTTTCACAAAATGGCCGCTGTCTAGTCCGCCATCTTGAATTTCAAAAAATCCGTATTTTTCCCATATACTACACCATAAACAAGATCGAACTACATTTTTACTTTTTTCCTCAAAGAATACCAGAGGACCAATAACTATCGCCGAAAATGACCATGACCAAAAATGTTTTTCTCAACAGCTCCCAGTGTTGCCAGGTTAGGACGCCAAATCGGCCAAAAATAGCATCGCATGTCACTTTTTGACAGGACCTCATACTTGAAAACTGAAAATTTGCAATTTTACGTTTTGGGGTAATTCTCAGAAATTATCCGAAAATTCGATTTTTTTATTTCACTATCGCGTAGCTATCATCAAGCTCAACAATAAAGGTTCTGGCTGAAATTCGCGTCAAGTGGCGCCATCTGCCCGAAAAACCACTTTGAATTTTTTCAAAAACTCGACTTTTTACAAAATGGCCGCTGTCTAGTCCGCCATCTTGAATTTCCAAAAATCCGTATTTTTCCCATATACTACATCATAAACAAGATCGAACCACATTTTTACTTTTTTTTTCAATTAATACCAGAGGACCAATAACTATCGCCGAAAATGACCAAGTCGCAAAAATGTTTTTCTCAACAGCTCCCAGTGTTGCCAGGTCAGGGTGCTAAAAATGGTCAAATGTCATTTGGACAGACCCAATCAATAGCCTCATGGGATTTTTTTCCCCAAAAATGGCTATTTCGACTCGGCACCTTTTCGGGCCCTGGCGCGCAAACTATCAAAAATCGTCAAAATAATTTTAGACATGGCAACACATGCAAGCAAGACTCACACCCGCCCGATACATGTCGACTCGCTCAAGTGTCGCCATGTGTCAAAAAAATCACGTTGAAATTTTCAAAAATTTTACAAATTTACAAAATGGCCGCCAGCTCGTCCGCCATCTTGTATTTTTGACAGCCCGTACCCCTACCATAGACTAAATTATATGACTGATCAGAGACAATTTTTATTTTTTTCCCATCTACGATATCCTCGTCCCAGGAGCTCCTTAAAGTGGGCGACACCCCAAAATTTATTTTTGCCGCCATTTCCAGTGTTGCCAGAATTTTACCAAAAAACTACCTAGAGGTCATTGCGAGCCCCGATTGCCACCAGATTGCATACTCGATTTTTACCAAAAAGACCACATTTTTTTTCTACTATTCGGGGCCGTGGCCCAAAAACTACCAAAAATATGGTAGAAATTCTCAGTCGTGGCAACACTCGGATAAATTACCCCCCGACGCCCGGAACAAACCTACCCGCTCCGATGTTGCCATCTCCCAGAAAAATCAATTTGAAAACTACCAATTTTTTCCCCCTGACAAAATGGCCGCCAGACGCGGCGCCATCTTGGATTTCGAAAATCCCCCACAAGCGTTTGAAAGTAGAACATGCACGCAACAGATTAAAAAAAGAATTTTGAAAATCCACCCGCGCCCCCCTCCGCTACGATTCCGCAAACACGGGTCCAAATTAAATTTTCAATCCAAGATGGCGGCGCGGCCATTTTGTTTTTTCAAAAAATTTTCCTTGTTCCAATTTTAAAAACAATGGGCGATCCTAAACCAAATGTCAAAACATGACCGTTGCATTAAAAAAAAAAAAAACAAAAGCGCAACGGCGCGCTTGCGGTCCATTTTTTTTCCACCAAATGTCAAAAACCTGCGTTGATTAAAAAAAATAACCCAACGTGTAAAAAAAAAAATAGCAAAAACAACCCCCGACACACCCAAAAATACCCCTGATCAGTCAGTCAGTCAGTCAGTGGTAATCCAGCTATATATAATATAGATATAGATAGATAGATAGATAGACTAGCTTTTTGACGCCCCGCGCTTTGCGCGGGCGCGCCTTCGAGCTAGGTCTGCGACGCTTGGCCGCGCTGCGGGCTGCGCCCTGCGCGGCGACGCTACGGGCTTCGCCCTCCGCGGAGCTCGGCCTTCGGCCTCGCGAGACGCAGCTCGGCCTGCGGCCTCGCGAACTTGCATGAGGCGATGCACCGTTTGTGGTGGCTGCCCTTGTTCTTTTCCACGCCCGACGCGGCGCTTCGCTAGGTTTCTCCAAAACACTGAGTGTTTATAATGGCCGCTCCGGGCTACGCCCTACGCGGCGCTCTGCTTTGATCTCGTAGTCACTGTTCAGGAGAATGGCCGCTCCGGGCTTCGCACTACGCGGCGCTCCGCCTTCGCCATGTCTTCCCTATATAGTAAGAAGGCCGCCCCGGGCTGCGCCCGACGCGGCGCTTCGCTAGGTTTTTCCATATGGCCGAGTGATTGTAATGGCCGCTCCGGGCTTCGCCCTACGCGGCGCTCCGCTTACATTTTCCAATGTTCGACATGGTATTAGCCGCTCCGGGCTTCGCCCTACGCGGCGCTCCGCCTTGATCCCCCCCCCCCCCTTGGGTTGAATATTTTGATTTCCCCATACAACTCCTTTAGTAGGTACTTTGAAGTCAACTTCGGTACAAAATGTATGGGACAGTCTACTACCAGGTCGAAATTTCATTTTCGTTTTCTTTTCACGGCAAATACTCATACACGCTCTGATTGGCCAAAAATGACATCGGATATCACTTTTTGACAGGACCTCATACTCAGAAACTAAAAATTTGCAATTTTACATTTTGGGGTAATTCTCAGAAATTATCCAAAAACTTGAAAATTTTTTTTCACCGTAGCGTAGCTCTTATTAAGTTTAACAATAAAGGTTATGTCAAAATTTCGCGTCAAGTGGCGCCATCTGCCCGAAAACCCACATTAAAGATTTTCGAAAACTAAATTTTTCACAAAATGGCCGCTGTCTAGTCCGCCATCTTGAATTCCAAAAAAAACGTATTTTTCCCATATTCTACACCATAAACAAGACCGAACTACATTTTTACTTTTTTTCTCAACGAATACCAGAGGACCAATAAGCTATCTCGAAAACGACCAAGTCGCAAAAATGTTTTTCTCAACAGCTCCCAGTGTTGCCAGGTTAGGATGCCAAATCGGCCAAAAATGGCATCGCATGTCACTTTTTGACAGGACCTCATACTCAGAAACTGAAAATTTGCAATTTTACGTTTTGGGGTAATTCTCAGAAATTATCCGAAAATTCGAATTTTTTATTTTACTGTCACATAGCCCTTGTCAGGTTCAACAATAAAGGTTCTGGCAAAAAATCGCGTCAAGTGGCGCCATCTGCCCGAAAACCCACTTTAAAAATTTTCGAAAACTCAACTTTTTACAAAATGGCCGCTGTCTCATCCGCCATCTTGAATTTCAAAAAATCCGTATTTTTCCCATATACTACATCATTAACGAGATCGAACCACATTTTTACTTTTTTTTTCAAATAATACCAGAGGACCAATAACTATCGCCGAAAATGACCATGTCGCAAAAATGTTTCTCTCAACAGCCCCCAGTGTTGCCAGGTCAGGGTGCTGAAAATGGTCAAATGTCATTTGGACTGACTCTGTCGATGGCCTCGTGAGATTTTTTTCCCCCAAAAATGGCTATTTCGATTCGCCACCTTTTCGGGCCCTGGCGCGCAAACTATCAATAATCGCCAAAATATTTTTCGACATGGCAACACACGCAAGCAAGACTCACACCCGCCCTATACATGTCAACTCGCTCAAGTGTCGCCATGTGTCAAAACAATCACGTTGAAATTTTCGAAAATTTTACAAATTTACAAAATGGCCGCCAGCTCGTCCGCCATCTTGTATTTTTGACAGCCCGTACCCCTACCATAGACTACATCATATGACTGATCAGAGACAATTTTTATTTTTTTCCCATCTACGATATCCTCGTCTCAGGAGCTCCTCAAAGTGGGCGACACCCCAAAATTTATTTTTGCTGCCATTTCCAGTGTTGCCAGAATTTTAGCAAAAAACTACCTGGAGGTCATTGCGAGCCCCAATTGCCACCAAACTGCATACTCGATTTTTACTAAAGAGACCACTTTTTTTTTCTACTATTCGGGGCCGTGGCCCAAAAACTACCAAAAATATGGTAGAAATTCTCAATCGTGGCAACACTCGGATAAATTACCCCCCCGACGCCCGAAACAAACCTACCCCCTCCGATGTTGCCATCTCCCCGAAAAATCAATTTGAAAACTACCAATTTTTTCCCCCCGACAAAATGGCCGCCAGACGCGGCGCCATCTTGGATTTCGAAAAATCGCAAATGACGTTTGAAAGTAGAACACGCACGCAACAGATTAAAAAAAGAATTTTGAAAATCCACGCGCGCCCCCCTCCGCTACGATTCCGCAAACACGGGTCCAAATTAAATTTTCAATCCAAGATGGCGGCGCGGCCATTTTTGTTTTTTCGAAAAATTTTCCCGGTGCCAATTAAAAAACCCATAAGCGATCCTAAAACAAATGTCAAAACATGACCGTTGCATTTAAAAAAAAAAAAACAAAAGCGCAGCGGCGCGCTAGGAGTTCTTTTTTTTTCCTCCAAATGTCAAAAACCTGCGTTGATTAAAAAAACAACAACACCAAAAAAAAAAAAAAAACCAAAAACAACCCCCAACACCCCCAAAAATACCCCTGATCAGTCAGTCAGTCAGTCAGTGGTAATCCTTGCATGAGGCGATGCACAGTTTGTAGCAGTTGCCCTTTATCTTTTCCACGCCCAAGGATAAATTAAATGTGTGTCCTTGGGCAGGGTTCGATGGGGTTCGAGGGTAGACTTTTGGTGTTGCAAGTTATAATCATAATTGGTAGAATGTGGCCGCTCTGGGCTTCGCCCTACGCGGCGCTCCGCCTTCACCATATCTTCCTCATTTAGTTAGGAGGCCGCCCCGGGCTGCGCCCGACGCGGCGCTTCGCTTGGTTTTTGTGATGTGAGTCGTGATGTAATGGCCGCTCCGGGCTGCGCCCTACGCGGCGCTCCGCTTGGTTTTTGTAGTATCACTTGAGATGGAATGGCCGCTCCGGGCTTCGCCCTACGCGGCGCTTCGCTTGGTTTTTTGTGATGTGAGTCGTGATGTAATGGCCGCTCCGGGCTGCGCCCTACGCGGCGCTCCACTTAGTTTTTGTAGTATTACTTGAGATGGAATGGCCGCTCCGGGCTTCACCCTACGCGGCGCTACGCTTTCGCTGTATCTTCCTCATGTAGCTCGGTTTCTCCAAAACACTGAGTGTTTATAATGGCCGCTCCGGGCTACGCCCTACGCGGCCGCTCTGCTTTGATCTCGTGGTCATTGTGCAGGAGAATGGCCGCTCGGGCTTCGCCCTACGCGGCGCTCCGGGCTTCGCCCTACGCGGCGCTCCGCTTGGCTTTGGTGTTATGGGTCATGATGAAATGGCCGCTCCGGGCTGCGCCCTACGCGGCGCTCCGCTTAGTTTTAGTAGTGTCACTTGAGATGGAATAGCCGCTCCGGGCTTCGCCCTACGCGGCGCTTCGCTTTGTTTTGTTGGTATAACAAATGATGTAATGGCCGCTCCGGGCTACGCCCTACGCGGCGCTCCGCTTGGTTGTGCTGCTGATTTGTGATAAAATGGCCGCTCCGGGCTGCGCCCTACGCGGCGCTCCGCTTGGATTTAGTAGGTGTTGCTTGATGAAATGTCCGCTCCGGGCTGCGCCCTACGCGGCGCTCCGCCTCGATTCCCCAACTTGGGTTGAATATTTTGATTTCCCCATACAACTTCTTTAGTAGGTACTTTGAAGTCAACTTCAGTACAAAATGTATGGGACAGTCTACTACCAGGTCGAAATTTCATTTTCGTTTTCTTTTCACGGCAAACACTTGTGCACGCTCTGATTGGCCAAAAATGACATCGGATGTCATTTTTTGACAGGACCTCATACTCGGAAACTAAAAATTTTAAATTTTACGTTTTGGGGTAATTCTCAGAAATTATCCAAAATCTCGAAATTTTTTTTTTACCGTAGCGTAGTACTCGTCAAGTCCAACAATAAAGGTCATGTCAAAAATTCGCGTCAGGTGGCGCCATCTGCCCGAAAACCCACTTTAAATCATTTCGAAAACTCTACTTTTTACAAAATGGCCGCTGTCTAGTCCGCCATCTTGAATTTCAAAAAATCCGTATTTTTCCCATATACTACACCACAAACAAGACCGAACCACATTTTTACTTTTTTTTTTTAATAATACCAGAGGACCAATAACTATCGCCGAAAATGACCATGACCAAAAATGTTTTTCTCAACAGCTCCCAGTGTTGCCAGGTTAGGATGCTAAATCGGCCAAAAATGGCATCGCATGTCACTTTTTGACAGGACCTCATACTCAGAAACTAAAAATTTGCAATTTTACGTTTTGGGGTAATTCTCAGAAATTATCCAAAAATTCGAATTTTTTATTTCACTGTCGCGTAGCCCTTGTCAAGCTCAACAATAAAGGTTCTGGCTAAATTTCGCGTCAAGTGGCGCCATCTGCCCGAAAACCCACTTTAAAAAATTTTCGAAAACTCAACTTTTCACAAAATGGCCGCTGTCTCATCCGCCATCTTGAATTTCAAAAAATCCGTATTTTTCCCATATACTACACCATAAACAAGACCGAACCACATTTTTACTTTTTTTTTCAATTAATACCAGAGGACCAATAACTATCGCCGAAAATGACCAAGTCGCAAAAATGTTTTTCTCAACAGCTCCCAGTGTTGCCAGGTCAGGGTGCTGAAAATGGTCAAATGTCATTCGGACAGACCCAATCAATAGCCTCATGGGATTTTTTTCCCCCAAAAATGGCTATTTCGACTCGGCTCCTTTTTGGGCCCTGGCGCGCAAACTATCAAAAATTGCCAAAATATTTTTCGACATGGCAACACACGCAAGCAAGACTCACACCCGCACCATACATGTCGACTCGCTCAAGTGTCGCCATGTGTCAAAAAAATCACGTTGAAATATTCGAAAATTTTACAAATTTACAAAATGGCCGCCAGCTCGTCCGCCATCTTGTATTTTTGACAGCGCGTACCCTTACCATAGACTTAATTATATGATCAATAAAAGACAATTTTTATTATTTTTCCATCGACGATAACCTCGTCCGAGGAGCTCCTCAAAGTGGGCGACACCCCAAAATTTATTTTTGCCACCATTTCCAGTGTTGCCAGAATTTTACCAAAAAACTACCTGGAGGACATTGCGAGTCCCGATTGCCACCAGACTGCATACTCGATTTTCACCAAAGAGACCACTTTTTTTTTCTACTATTCGGGGCCGTGGCTCAAAAACTACCAAAAATTTAGTAGAAATTCTCAGTCCTGGCAACATTTGAATAAATTACCCCCCGACGCCCGGAACAAACCTACCAGCTCCGATGTTGCCATGTCCCCGAAAAATCAATTTGAAAAAAGGCAATTTTTTCCCCCCGACAAAATGGCCGCCAGACGCGGCGCCATCTTGGATTTCGAAAAGACCCAACAAGCGTTTGAAAGTAGAACACCAACGCAACAGATTAAAAAAAGAATTTTGAAAATCCACCCGCGCCCCCCTCCGCTACGATTCCGCAAACACAGGTCCAAATTAAATTTTCAATCCAAGATGGCGGCGCGGCCATTTTGTTTTTTCGAAAAATTTTCCCCGTGCCACAACAAAAAACAATGGGCGATTCAAAGACAAAAGTCAAAACATAACCATTGCATTTAAAAAAAAAAAAACAAAAGCGCAACGGCGCGCTTCCGGTCCATTTTTTTTCCACCAAATGTCAAAAACCTGCGTTGATTAAAAAAAGAATAACACCAAAAAAGAAAAAAAATCGAAAAACAACCCCCAACTACCCCAAAAATACCCCTGATCAGTCAGTCAGTCAGTCAGTGGTAATCCAGCTATATATAATATAGATATAGATAGATACATATATTACACCCAGACACTGAACAAACACAAGTGTTCATCGCACGAATGTTTGTCCAGGGTGGGGATCGAACCCACGACCTTTGGCGTGAGAAGCAGGGTCACTACCAATTTTGCCATCCGGGCAGTCATGTCTCAAGAGACTGCAACCTCTAGGGCATTAACCGGACACTTTTCCTGATAAAATGTGGGCAGCCTTTTATCGGCATACTTTTAGATTGGCTTTGTAGGCCCGCGCTAGCCCACGTCCACGCCTAATTCATCGCCACAGTTAGTCAATTTATCGTTTGTTTAACACTTTTTGTGTCTCCGACAACTTGTTTTCGTAACGTATTTAGATAACAGTTTTAGTTAAAATTATCGACTGACAGGTCAATTTTATGCAAATACAATCTTAATTAAACTGCTTTGCCCCCATGTGAATAGGTACCTATTAACTTTTGTTCTAATATTTATGATTATTAAGTATGAGAAAAAATATTTGCTAAAAATTAGATCTCTTGGTTCGGAGACCAAGACTCTATTTGGGTCGCTGAGGTAGCGGAGTAAGTATTCATAGAGCAAACAGCCGGCGCCGCATAATATTTGTCCTCGAGTTCGACAAATAGTTAATAAGTACTGTTGCTAACATAACACAAGATAAAAATAATTATGTAGGTACATACAGATAAGAAAACGAAGTTTTTTAATAAAGCAATTATACTTAACTACTTACATATCTATTTATACTTTTTTACTTTGTGGTAACACCATAGACCATATAAATAGTCTATGGTAATACTGAGGCTTACTATCTCTGTCCTAATGGACTTATTCAGTACATATAGTTCCTTAACTAATTCCGTTTCTTAACTATTTTCATTCCGATTTCACTATTGCTTTTTTCATAACAGCATGTCAAAATTAGGCCGGTAATAAGCAAGGCAACATTCGCGTGATGTATTCGACTCCAAACGCCATCTATTGGTGCTGGTCAAAGTTAAGTCTCGAAACGAAGAGCGAGCGGGCCTATACAGTGTTATATTTACTTTTTACAGGAATCATCGTGTTAGTAGCATATGTATGCTCAGTCACAGGAGAGTATCCAAATTGCGCGTGCGAAAGGGACTACGAGCCCGTGTGTGGCGAGGACGGCGTCACGTATACGAACCAGTGCCTCATGGAGTGCAACAACCAGGCGCGCCGCCAGTACGGGGAGTGCCCCGAGAACCCTCTCCCGCGCCCCTGCAACTGTAGCCCCGACGAGAAACAAGGCTAGTTTTTAAAATCAATTCATACATATCATACATTGGCCGATCACCTGATTCCGTACTACTAGCAAGCACTTGTGTCACGGATTGTGTGAAAAGAAAAATTACAAATATAATACTTATACATATCATTCATTGGCCGATCACCTGATTCCGTACTACTAGCAAGCACTTGTGTCACGGATTGTGTGAAAAGAAAAATTACAAATATAATACTTATACATATCATTCATTGGCCGATCACCTGATTCCGTACTACTAGCAAGCACTTGTGTCACGGATTGTGTGAAAAGAAAAATTACAAATATAATACTTATACATATCATTCATTGGCCGATCACCTGATTCCGTACCTGCTAGCAAGCACTTGTGTCTCGGATTGTGTGAAAAGAAAAATTACAAATATAATAGATACTTACTTATACATATCATACATTGGCCGATCACCTGATTCCGTACTACTAGCAAGCACTTGTGTCACGGATTGTGTGAAAAGAAAAATGACAAATATAATAGATACTTATACATATCATTCATTGGCCGATCACCTGATTCCGTACTACTAGCAAGCACTTGTATCACGGATTGTGTGAAAAGAAAAATTACAAATATAATAGATACTTACTTAAACATATCATTCATTTGCCGATCACCTGATTCCGTACCTACTAGCAAGCACTTGTGTCACGGATTGTGTGAAAAGAAAAAATTCAAAAATATTATAGATACTTACTTATACATATCATTCATTGGCCGATCACCTGATTCCGTACCTGCTAGCAAGCACTTGCGTTACACATTGTGTGAAAAGAAAAATTACAAATATAATAGATACTTACTTATACATTTCATTCATTTGCCGATCACTTGATTCCGTACCTACTAGCAAGCACTTGCGTTACACATTGTGTGAAAAGAAAAATTACAAATATACTAGATACTTACACTTATAACATATACAACACCCAAACGAAGAACAAATACAAGTGTTCTTGAGATCGATTTCACGAGAACAACATATTCAACATACCTGGAGCCCAATTCTCGTGCTCGTGGCAATTATTATCATGCGACATATATCACTAAAATATAGTTTTTTTGTATGGTTTCAAGTTATATCCGCCATGTTTTCAAATATCACGAGCACGAGAATTGGGCTCCTGTACTCCGTAAATTAAAGCTTGATTAGAATGACATATGTCACTTGACCTTTATTTCAATGAACATAAGGTTTATCATTTAACCAAGTTTAATTCCAAAGATTTTTATTACTAAGACGGACAAACAAACACACACACACTTTCTTTTGACCGTGGGAGAGCCACGCTTTGGCATGAATGGGCCGGCTCGACTGGAGTGATACCACGCCATCACAGAAAACCGGCGTGAACCAGCATTGTGCTGTGTCTCGCTGCGTGAGTGAGGGTACCGGAGGCACAATATGGGGGAAAGAGGGGTTTAAAGGTCGGTAGCGCACTTGTGACTCCACTGGTGTCGCGGGTGTCCATGGGCGGCGGTAATCACTTACCATCAGGCGATGCGTCTGCTCGTCAGGCACATATCACATAAAAAAAACTTTCACGTGTATAATATTAGTATGGATTGTATTTCAGTATGCGGTACCGACGGCATCACATACATCAACGAATGCGAGTTCAACTGCTACAAAGCCATTGCTCAATCCAGCACAACCATAGCGAGTGCTGGCCCATGCGAGACCGCGCCAGCCCACGCCGCAGCCGACGACTGCGGATGCGGTGATGAATACAACACAGTGTGCGGCAGCGACGGCAAGTTCTACAGCCGCTGTCGGTTCAACTGCGCAGCTGCTAGAAACCCGAGCCTCACAGAGGCGCCTCAACGGCGGTGCCTGTCGCCTGTGATAGTCGTTGACCCTTCCAAGCAATAAATGCTTTTTAATATACGGTCGACCCTTTCATGCAAAGCTTCTTAATAGTATGATGTCCATGCAACTGGATCCTAACGAAATCCTTCTATTCTTGAGCTTCAATGAAAGTATTGTAATCATGAAGACAATAAAAAAAAACATAAAAGTTGTCTTTGCTTTCATTTTTCATCACATCTATCTCATCGTCCTCCAGTCTGATTTAGTCTATCTTCTTCTTTCATTGGTGCCTATCATTCGTTATCGAATAATAGAAAAAGGAAGTAGTTCCTATTCTTAACATGACTCAATCCAGCCATCTCTCGGCATCATCTACAATAACGAGTCCGAGCTCAACTGCTACAAGCAACGCTAAATCCAGCACAACCGTAGCGAGTCCTGGCCCATGCGAAACCGCGCCATCCCACGCCGCAGCCGACGACTGCGGATGCGCTGATGAGTACAGCTGTCTGCGGCAGCGACAGCAAGTTCTACAGCCGCTGTCGGTTCAACTGCGCAGCTGCTAGAAACCCGAGCCTCACAGAGGCGCCTCAACGGCGGTGCCTGTCGCCTGTGATAGTCGTTGACCCTTCCAAGCAATAAATGCTTTTTAATATACGGTCGACCCTTTCATGCAAAGCTTCTTAATAGTATGACGTCCATGCAACTGGATCCTAACGAAATCCTTCTGTTCTTGAGCTTCAATGAAAGTATTGTAATCATGAAGACAATAAAAAAAAACATAAAAGTTGTCTTTGCTTTCATTTTTCATCACATCTATCTCATCATCCTCCAGTCTGATTTAGTCTATCTTCTTCTTTCATTGGTGCCTATCATTCGTTATCGAATAATAGAAAAGGAAGTAGTTCCTTTTCTTAACATGAATCAATCCAGCCATCTCTCGGCATCATCTACAATAACGAGTCCGAGCTCAACTGCTACAAGCAACGCTAAATCCAGCACAACCGTAGCGAGTCCTGGCCTATGCGAGACCGCGCCATCCCACGCCGCAGGCCACGACGACTGCGGATGCGCTGATGAGTACAGCTGTGTTACAGCGACGGCAAGTTCTACAGCCGCTGTCGGTTCAACTGCGAAGCTGCTAGAAACCCGAGCCTCACAGAGGCGCCTCAACGGCGTTGCCTGTCGCCTGTGAAGGTCGTTGACCCTTCCAAGCAATCAATGCTTTTTAATATACGGTCGACCCTTTCGTGCAAAGCTTCTTAATAGTATATCATCATCATCATCAGCCTATCGCAGTCCACTGCTGGAAGTGGGCCTCTCCAATTGTTCGCCACCGTGATCTATCCATGACTTCTCGCATCCAGCTCTTGCCAGCCATCCTGCGCAGATCGTCCCTCCACCTAGCTAGAGGGCGCCCTACATTACGTTTGCCAAGACGCGGTCTCCACTCTAGAACTCGTTTACCCCATCGGTGGTCGGTTCTGCGGCTAATATGGCCAGCCAGTTCACTTAAGCTTGCTAATCCGGTGAGCAATGTCGATGTCTTTGGTTCTCTGCCGGATCACCTCATTATATACATAGTATTTACTTAATAGTATATCGTCTATGCAAATGGATCGTATACGAAATCCTTCTGTTCTTGAGCTTCAATGAGAGTGACAAATTCAAGAAGACAATAAAGAAAACAAAATTTGTCTTTGCTTTTCAAAATTTGTCTTTGTTGTGCAAACCGTACCGTAGCTGTCACACCATACGATTCGTAGCTTTAACCATAGTTTATCGGATCACGATTGGTCGAATAACGTTTATGCAAATGGATCATAAAGAAATCCAGTTTTTTAGCTTCAATGAGAAAGTTAAATAAAATCACCAACTGAAGACAATAAAGAAAACAAAAACCATTACAAAAATAACAATAATTTATTTAATTTAAAAAAATCACAAGCCCATCGCATATCATAAATCTAAATTAGCCATCAACTCGTCATCTTCGTCGTCGTTAAGAAACGACTCTTCAATCGCACTGATTTCATTCAACACATCCTCTGACATTACAAAATCATCTATGACGTCATCAGTTCCATCTTTACTAGAAGTGACGTCGTCGGACGTTTTCCTAATACTATTTAAATGATTATCAGTCTTATCGAACGAGTGATTATGATTAGTTTTTATGTCCGATTTGAGTGTGCCTTTGCGTATATTCGTTCCGGGAATATAGTCATTTTTGTTTTTGGGGATCGGGCTGAGGTATTGCGTTATGTTGGTTTTGCTTTCCTGCAACAAAAATAGTCGCAGGTTAAGGTAGTTTTATTTTATCAAATTAAATTAATTTCTTTGTTCCGAACAGCATTCGGATCTATAGAGATGTTAGTAAGACTTAATTTATGTTAGTTGGCTTCATCGAGTAAATAGACTATTTTATTGACTCCTGTACTAATTAGGAACTATAGCTTTACCGCTACAAAGTAGGCCTTCCCATAATTCGATAGACCCGCGGGGGCGAAGGAAGCTTGACTAATCGAAAAAGTTGCTTTTCTCTTTGAGCCAATCAGTGGGGGGCGGAGTGTGCTTGATCAATCGAAAGCTATAACCGTGCGACTGCGAGTGCTCCAAAAAGTTTTTTTCCGATTGGTCAAGCACACTTCGACCCCCGCCGATTGGCCCAAAGAGAAAATAGACCATGGGAAGGTCGACTTTGTAGCGGCAAAGCTCTAAATCAGAAGAGTGGCATTTTTTTGTAAACAATCTGAACTCATTCCTACAAAGATGAAATATGCTTGCAAACTAAATCAGTAGAGACCAGTTCACATAGTAACTCGCACTATTTGGACGTCACTTACGAAAGTAACTCGTATAGCAAGCCAAGTAACTGTCTAATGGCTAGGCAACGGCTCGTACTGTCTTTTAAATTCATTTTTTGATTAACGAAAACTTTTGGTATCAATTTTAGATTTTTGATTTCAACTAGGTACTTAATGTAAAGGCATATTCATAATCAAACTCAGGAGCGCGAATCATTGATTTTAATAAGGGTTATCTAAAGGTTACCTTGGTTTTTCGATGAAGATTAATTAATATATTAATAAAATATCTTACCTGATGTTTCATAGTGCTATCTTCAAATGTGTCCCTGCTTAGACCTACATCGTTTAATACCTGTTGAAAAAAAAACAAACGTGCATTAAATATATAAATAGTTTTTAATCAGTTAAGTAAGCAAAAAAGAGTAAATTCCGTTGGCTCGAGATCTCGGTATACGGAATTTCTTTTGAGATATCCTTTGATAGTTTTTATTAGGATCGCTATCCCACACACCATTATGCTCTTCACACGTAAAAAGTTCTGACACATACACAATCAGAGAAGTTTCCCACTTTTCAGGCTACAAATTTTAGACTTTATTCCAATGGGTTAAGGTCGAAAAGTGGTTTACCGGGATTTTTTCTGATAGTACGTGGATGTGTCATGTCATACAAGGAATGGGCATTGCGACAAATAAATATATTAGCATATTTATACGCTTTTCGAATAAAGAAAAAGAAAAAAGATGACCTATATTTTTTTATTTATCATTAAATGTGAGTTTTTATTATTGAATAATTTGCCGAAAGTGACGTAGTCCTGAGGCTCAACGTATTGTGATATCGGTGTTATATGTCCAATAAAAAGTTTATGTGACTTTAAGTTACTTACTGTCACTGTCATTATTCAATCTTGTTATTTTATGATCATAGATTTTACTTTTTTTTTTAAATCGCGACGTGAGCAAAAGCGTTATTAATTTGTCATGCCGAGTGATGACGTCACTGACGTGATGATGTAAATATCTGTTTAAAAATCCTGATTTTTTTTCTTAAATGTCTATGAGTCTAAGCTAGAAATTGTAGTTTTCGTTCTGGGAAAAGATTTTTTCCGTATTGTCGATTGAAGGTGCTGACAGTCGAGAGTGGAATAGAGACTACTCCACCGACAAGAGCGTCGCTCTTAGAGTTGAAGATGGGTTTGCTCTTGGCTTCACACTTAACTCTAGCTAGTAGCTAGTATCAGTCTATAAACTGTCTCACTGCAGGGCAAAGGCCTCCATCATAGAATTCAAGTTATCGCTACTATGATGGGATTAGGATGAATCACCACGCTTGCCAAATGCGGATTGGTGATCACAAACCCTAGCTATGTTCGAAAAACTCGCAACATACTTTTCGCTCGGCCCGGGAATCGAACCCAGGATCCCGAGATCACGGCCCGGTACTTAAACCACTAGACCAATAGGGCGTTACAGTACTTAATTAACTCTAGAGTTGAGAGGATACCTACGATGGAGCGAGCTTAGCCAAAAGTAGCCTATTCACTCAAGCTTTGAAAATATTAGGGTTGTATTCACTGGGAAAAACAGAGGCTGGCAGGGGGATCCACGCCTTGGCTGTACCCATCACTGGGGCCATCATCCATTGGGCCTCCGGTACCCTCACTCACGCAATGAAACACAGCACAGTGCTGCTTCACAAAGTGTGTGCACAAAGCCGGCGGGCTTTCTGTGAGGCCGTGGTATCAGTCCGGTCGAGCCAGCCCATTCATGCCGAAGCTTGGCTCTCCCACGCTAGTGCTAGACTGTGAAGCTTAGGTTTTACTAGCTCCTCGTCAGCAATCAGTTTCTTGGCTCTGCGTTGGACTGGGTTGGTGCAGCTGTGCGTCTACGCCGGCACTATATACGGCTCCTTCACCGCCTGTTGGGGATGGTTCGACTCACTCGACTATCCCCAACCCCCCTCCCGACATCGGGAGGGGCGTGGCCGCTAACCCCACGTAGGGGCTCGTGGCGATACGGTGTTGCGGGGCAAAGCCTTTCGGCAGTTCTCGTGACACCATTCCCAGTACTAAGGGTGGGTGAGTCGCTGGATAGGTTTAGCTGGTAGGCCGCGCCAGAGAGGTTTGAATCCCCCCGCGGAGAGCCCAACTGTACCTGAGTGCCCTGCGCCGACAGGCCAGGGTCGGGTCCCTCCCCTGAGGGCCAGGTCTGCAAAAGGATACCTCTCTCCTCCACTCCGGTGGACTACGTGGTGTAGTGCGGGTTAGGCACGCCTCCTCCCAGTACCCAAGATACGGGACAGGGAGGGAGGCATTCCTCCAGCGTTACCAAAAAAAAAAGCTGTGCGTGGTACTCACGTTGAGTTTATCCTGCAGCATGGGCCAGATGTGGTCGTCGGCCGTGCCCGCGGCCAGCAGGTAGCGCACGCACACGCCGTGCGCCGACCCGATGCGGTGCGCTCGCGCCTCCGCTTGCGTCAGGATCTAAACACATAACCCCCTTATTTCAAAATGTGGTATATAAGAAAAGTTCCGGAACTGAACTCATGCACGCCCCTTTTAAAAGTGCGCATTGAAACAGGACGGCTTGAGCTCTAAGCTTGAGGTGTCACACATATTTGTTTTTAACCCCCGACGCAAAAACGACGGGGTGTTATACGTTTGACGTGTCTGTGTGTGTGTGTTTGTGTGTGTCTGTAGGTCTTTGGCATCTTTGGCATCTCACGCAGCGAAATGCTGTTCACGCCGGTTTTCTGTGAGGCCATGGTATCACTCCTGGCGGCCCATTCATGCCGAAGCGTGGCTCTCCCACGGTCAAAAAAATATTGTTAACTGAACAATATTGATTGCCTAGAACATCACCAGGTGAACACACAACCTTAGGCGATGAAAATACATCTATTTACCAAGTT
>JADPWL010000561.1:0-20517 GCA_019059595.1 Marasmia exigua
AAGAGGAAAATGTTGGTCAAGTGTGAGTTGTGTTATGGGTTGCATTAGTCGCTTACCATCAGGCGAGTCATGCGCTTGTTTGCCAGCAAAATAGGATCAAAAAAGGTTCTACGATTGTTAAAATTAAACGAAATAGTTCATTTGAGTCCCTCATCTTAACATGTAATTCTAGGTTGCCCCCAAAGCTGTCGCATTGGAGCCTGGGGTACGCTCAGACCGAGATTCAGGATTTGGGGAGTTTGGTAATCAAAAATAGTTCATTTGAGCAAACTCGGTTTTGCGAGCATTATCACTGGATTTACATGAAATATCCATCCAGTATTTGTAATTTTTGATTTGAGGTTTTATTCCTATTGGTGTAAACATTTTCTTTTTATTTACTTTTAGCTTATTTTTTCATTTTCTCAGTAAGTGTCTTAATTTTCTTGAGTTTTTGTTCCTTTATTCAATAAATATTACTTATCTTCATGTGATACAGTTAATTCTGAGTATAATATTTGTTTTTAAGTTTTACATTTGTGATTCCTCAGTTGTTTGATGTCGTGACATAAGTGCTTTATCTATTTAGTACGAAATCAGGTCAATGTATGAGATATTGTATGCATATAATATAATCTAGACCGTGGGAGAGCCATGCTTCGGCGTGAATGGGTCGGCTCGACCGAAGTGATACCACGGCCTCACAGAAAACCGGCGGCTGTGTGCTGTGTTTCGCTGTGTGAGTGAGGGTACCGGAGGCCTAATCCGAGGGAAAGGGGGGTCTGAAGGTTGGCAGCGCACTTGTGACTCCACTAGTGTCGCGAGTGTCAATGGGCGGCGGCAATCGTCTGCTAGTCTGCCACCTATCACATAAAAAAGAAATCTATAAGGTCTCAATCCCTGTTCATCTAATACAGGAGAACACAAATAAAGGCCACCAACTGTTAGTGAAAAGGATTGCAAATAAAACGCCATTAAACAGTGTCCGAGATATGGCCGCGGTAAAATAGTGCCCGGTAACAGATAGCGCCATCTGTCACGATCCCGCGGCGGGAGATGAAATAATTACCCAAATTCGCGCTTCCCTTTGTTGTTACCTCTGGTTAAAGAATTTATTCAGGTAAATAACTAAGCTTTGATTGTGTATCTGAAAAATACAACCATCAGGTATATACACTTTAAGGGCCTAAGCGCATCTGTCGCTTTGAAAAGTAACTTTCTAGCCACTGAGTCATCGAGGCAGTCAATGACATTAGAAGTTTAGGGTCGTTTTTTTTGTGAAAGGTTACAGACGATATGATGTTTACCTCAAGCGATTGCCACCGCCCATGGACATGTCAACACCATTATCAACACAAGTGGCAGCGCACTTTAATCCAACAAAAATCGGTAAAAAAACTTTTAAGCTAAACGGTTTCATCTCATGTGCACTGAAAACTAGAAAATAATAATAACAATTAGGTATTTTGAACTTATAGTTCAGAAATATTTTAGTACCAAGCAGAATAGCTTTTAGGCATATTAGACTAAAATAAAAACGTGGGGCCCCTCTGAAATCCTACCTATGGCAAAGCATATCTTTATACTTTGTAGATCATGAGTTCGGCGTTCGCTGGTGAAACCGCCACGGCTGGTTATTGATTGTTAAAATCTTCAGTTACGATTATAGTAAGTCGATGCAATCTACACTTAGTATAGAAGAAAGTATTACAGCAATATTTAATGGGCCCCACGTTTTTATTTTAGTCTAATATGCCTAAAAGGTATTCTGCTTGGTACTAAAATATTTCTGAACTATAAGTTCAAAATACCTAATTGTTATTATTATTACATGGGCGGAAAATCATCTAAAGGTCAAGGCGTTATTATCGCTCAAAACGCGGGTGCTGGCGGAGAAAACCATGCTTCTGTACTTGCAGAAATAAAATCGCACACCGCCTACAACAATTATATCCTGGGTGCAATCTGCGTGTTCCTGCTGATCGGTGGGCTTGTACTCTTATTTGCGTTCTACCGGAGATGCCACAGAAAGTGGATAGAAAATGCTATACAGCTACACGCCGTGCAACGATCCTTGTCCATTCTGCGTCGCGAGCAAAATAAACGCGAAATTACACCAGTAACTAAAGTGTGAAGTGTAGTGAAATTGGTGTTGTGTGTAAAAAAATATATATTACGTCCTACGGCGTATAATGATTTGTAGAGACTTTAAGTAAAAAAAAAAATATATGTAAAAGGTATAAGTATACGTAGTATAAGACTAACAAATTGTATCGTATACACCTTCATTTAATCGCATTTATCGCCGCTTAATATGTTCTTTTAATATGTATTTTAATATGCGTTAGATCTTAAAACTTGAATCTTAAGTATTATGGTATGGAACAACATTTTATAGATGTATACAATGAGTTGCAAGAGATACGAAAGTACCTAATTAAAATCGGTCCCATTAGAAGAAAAGGGACTACTGTTGTAAACAAGATACAGGCAGCAGATCTACTAGTAAGTAAATTTAATATATTTTTAATTAATTTTTATTTACAAAAAACGACTTTAGTAAAGACCAATGTTCAGTAATCGAGGAAGTTAGCTATAATTTTAATTCTTTATATGAGGAAATTATAGATTTATGTTCTTCCGCATCTATTGATCAAAAAGAAACTAAAATGGCGGACTTTGAGTTAAAAATTGCTATGAGTTTGTTGCCAGTTGCATCTGATGACGAAGCAAGTATATTGACTTTAATCGATGGTATCGAATATTATTCATCTGAGATTAAGGAAGCGTCGCAATCAAAATTAATAAATTTTGTGTCGAAAAATAGACTATCACGGGCGGCAAAACTGAAACTTTGTCCTACCTACAATGATGTTAAGTCTCTTGTCCAAGATATGAAAACGCAGCTTTTGCCGAAAAAGTCGGCAACAGCCATACAACGCCGATTAATTAATTTTCGACAAAACAATCTGTCAATAGATGAGTATGGTAGAGAATTATCGGAAATGTTAGTAAATTTAACCATTTCTCAATCAGAAGGAGATGAGAAAAAATTTAAAATTATAAAATCATTGAACGAGAAGCAAGCGATTAAAACTTTCGCTGACGGGTTAAGAAATCAAAAATTAAGCACGATTATTTTGGCTAGGAA
Organism: Marasmia exigua; assembly: GCA_019059595.1. Classification (NCBI taxonomy): domain Eukaryota; kingdom Metazoa; phylum Arthropoda; class Insecta; order Lepidoptera; family Crambidae; genus Marasmia; species Marasmia exigua. Next base: position 3,131 of record JADPWL010000561.1, read on the forward strand.
TTTCCAATCCTTAAAGGACGCTATCCAGGCGGCCGTTGACGAAAGTACTTCGTCCCCACCGCTTGAAGTTTCAGTCATGACTTTCAATAAACATTTTAAATCTTATAGGGGTCGATGGAATAATTATGCTAGAGGGAACTCATCCCACCGCGGCAGTCGGCAGTCGCAGCCTTTTTTTTTTTTTTTTTTTTCTTCTCGCTGGGGAATGCCGCCGGCCCGTAGTGCAATGGCCGACGTCGCCGCCTAGTGGCGGCGCCTTATGCATACCCTCCTGCTGGGGAGCAGGAGGGTTATGTCGGGCTCTCCTCTGGCGGGGGCTTCTCCTAACGAGAAGCCGGCCAGAGGCATACCGACTAAACCCCAGCGGTTTTCCCTCATCGCCCTTAAATGGGAAGGCGTCGTGGGCTGTAGGACGAACCTATTACCCATACGGGCGCCACGACCCTCCCCGGGCGGTGCCCGCCTACACGGCGGGCCAGGCGGTTCCTCCCCCGGCTTGCTGGCCGGGAGAGGGGGTAGGGACGGCCGGGAAAACTGAGCCGTCCCTACCGGGCTGCTGAGGGAGCCTGTGCAATGCCGGCGCTGGTGACCCCCCACCATGCGCCAGCGGGCTCCCTCTGCGGAGAGGAGCGAGACGCGCATCTGTTCGGCGTCTCCTACCCCTCCTTGCCCTTCGGAGCGCGGGAGCGAGAGGATTTGCTTCGCGCTCGCGCTCCGCCGCCTCCTTCGCTGCCATTACGTGCTCGCAATAGTCAGCGAAGGCGTTCCAGGCCACCTCGCTCACTAGCATAGCTCTCACTATGCTAGGGAGCGAGAGGTCCTGGCCGACCTTCGCGACCAGCGCATCACGCTGCCGAGACCACGACACACACTCCGCCAGGGTGTGGTGTGCCGTGTCCTCGACAGCGCCGCACGCATGGCAGGAAGGCGTCTCCTCCCGTTTGATTAGGTGCAGGTAGTGACCGAAACAACCGTGCCCGGTCATTACCTGCGCCATTCGGAAGGAGACGTTGCCGTGGTGACGCTCAAGCCACAGGTCCAGAACCGGGGCGAGCGCGTCGAGGGTCCTACGGCCGTACGGAGCGGTGGTGAGATAGTCGGACCACCGCCTCAGGAGGCTCTTCTGAGCCCTCCTCCGTACGGCTTCCCTCTCGACGGGGCAGAGGCGTTCCCCCTCTGCCCTACTGACCACCATTTTCTTGTAAACGGTGGTCAGCACCACGGCTTCTAACTCCCATGGAGGGGTCCCAGCGAGCAAGCAGGCCGCGTCAAATCCTACCGTCCGGTAGGTTCGAGCGACCCGCTGCGCCATCACCCGCTGAGGCCCCCGCAGAAGGGGAGTGTTGTCCCGTCCTGCCAGGGAGTCAGCCCAGACTGGCGCTCCGTAGAGCGCCATGGAACGCAGGATGCCGGCGTGAAGACGCCGGCACCTCGAGCCTGGGCCTCCCAGGTTGGGCAGCATCCACGTCAGCGTGTCTGCTGCCTTTAGGAGTCGCGGTTGTAGCCCGCGAAAATGCGGGCCAAACTTCCACCGCGAGTCCAAGGTGAGGCCGAGATAGCGCATCTCGGCCTTCACCTCAACCTGGTGTCCCCCCACAGTGATAAGCGCACCGTGGGGGAACGGTTCCCGAGGCCCTTTAGGAAAGTAAAGGGCCTCGGTTTTCTCCAGCGCCACCTCGAGCCCAAGGAGGCGCATTCGGGATACGACTAGGTCGCCGCCGCTGGGACGCCACGCGAGCAGCGTCCCTGTACGTTGACCCCCGGGAAGTGACTAAGGTGTCATCTGCATAGCAGATGACACTCATTCCCGGGAGGAGTACACCGCGGAGGACCCAGTCGTACCCGATATTCCACAGGAGTGGTCCGAGGACCGACCCCTGTGGAACGCCTAGCTCGACCGGGCGGCGCTGGATCTCCCCATCCCGGTCCGCATACATGACCTCCCTCCCCTCGAGGTAGTTCTCGATGAGGAGTTTGAGGTACTGGGGCACTCGGAAATGTTCGAGTGCCTCCAGTATGACCGGGTGGGGGAGCGTATTGAACACATTTCGGATGTCGTAGCTGACAGCTACGACACCCTGGCTGCGTCGAGCAGCCTGGCGGGTCTCGTCCCGCAGGCGGGTCAGGGCGTCGACGGTGGACCGCCCCGACCTAAATCCGTACTGGGCCCCGGACAAATCGGGCCCAGTAGTCGCCATGTGCTCGACGAGGCGGGAAGCGATGATCTTCTCGAACAGCTTCCCTACCTCGTCGAGCAGGACGATCGGTCTGTAGGCCGACGGAGAGTCCGCCGGCCGACCCGCTTTTTGAAGCAGAACCAATTGGCCCTGCTTCCAGATTCTCGGGAACCTCCCGACCGCCATACAGCGGTCGAAGAGGTCCCGGAATCTCCCCTCCATCTCCCCGATGGCGATGGCGATGACTCTCGCCGGGACGCCATCGGGGCCGGGGGCGGTCCTCTTGGCGCGGAGTTTCAACTCTGCCGCGCCAAATTCCTCCGTGGAGATTGGGAGTGGCCCTACGTCCACGGGGGGGACCGCCCAATCAGGCGGGCGCATCCTGGGAGGGGACGAAGTTGGTGCGGACAGGAAAAAGCGTCCGCACCACTCTCTCCAGGAGCTGAGGCTGGAGAGTCTCCGTGACCGGGGGGCCTATGGGGCGCAGTTTATTCCGCGCCGCCTTATAGGGCCTCCCCCAGGGGTCACGGTCGAGACTCTCCAGCATCTCGTCTCTCGCCGCGTCCTTGGCCCTGCCCACCTCATATTTGAGTGACCCTCTCGCCTGGCGGTATGCCTGGTAGAGGCGGTCCTCTAGGGCAGGGTCCCGCCTGCGCCTCCTCCTCGCCCGTTGGAAGGCCCTATGGTCGCACGACATGCGGCCCTGAGGGCCTCTAGGTCCGCCGACCACCAATAAACAGCGCGGCGGGGAACCGGGCGGCGTGACCGAGGCATGCACGCGTTACATACCTCGGTCAGACTGGTGCGGAGGGCGGACGCAGAGAGGTCCACGTCATCCTCGCCCAGGACTGGGTAACACCAGTCCTGGACGAAGGTGGCCTCCTTGGCCCTCTCTCTGTCCAGCTTGGTGACAGCCCACCTGGGGAAGGGAGAGGGCCGCCTCCTGGCCGCCTGGGTGGACGCCGACGAGTTTCGGACCACAAACTTGATGTGTTTATGGTCCGAAAGGGTTTCCCCTGGATCCACCTCCCACACCGTCGTGCGCGCCGCAATGGATGGGGTGGCGAACGTTACGTCGACCACTGACCCTCCATTGTGTCGCACGCACGTGTGTGTCGTGCCCCGGTTTAGCGTGTGGAGACCGATCGTTGTCACCCACTCCCTCAGGGCACGACCACGCGCGTCAGTGGCCGGATTCCCCCAGGCCGGCGACTTGGCGTTCAGGTCCCCGGCGATGATAATAGGGCGCGGTGCCAAACGGCCCAAAACCGCGCCCAGAGCCGCCAGGAACCCCTCGAACTCGAAGAGAGGCCGGGAAGGGGAGAAATATACTGCGACGGCGATATTCTCCCCCCCGGCCACGACGTACCCCGACCCCCTCTCAACGAGGGAGAGCGGGGGAAAAGGGGACGACGGCCGCTGAAAAATAGCGGCCACGCCATCCCTGTCGCCAAGCCAACCGTCCGGGATACGGTATGGCTCGGCGACCACGGCGGTGTCCACCTGCCACTCGGCCAGACGCTGGTAAAACAGGTCCTGGGCCGAGCGGCAGTGGTTGAGGTTTGTTTGGAGGAAGGTGCGGTGTCCCAGGTCCATTATGATTCCGCACCCTCCTCCATACACTCAACCACGGGAGGCTCCGTGGGAGCCTCTGTGTTGGCCTCTGTCGCTGGCCGTGCAGGCGGCGGCGGTGGTCTGCCCGTCTTAGGAGGAGGACGACAGTTCTTCCCCCTCATTATGTGCCCTGCTGGCCTGCCGCTTGCGGCACAAACGGCGCAGTGAGGCACTTTCTCCTGGCAGTCCGCCCTGGCGTGTCCCTCCTTGCCGCACCGGACGCATAGCGCCGAGCGGTCGATTGAGGGACAGAGGGCCCGCGTGTGGCCGGTGCCGAGGCACCGGAAGCACCGGAGGGGCTCGTCTTCCAGAGCCCGTACCCCCGCCGATGTCCAGCCGACTAAAAGTCGGCCGGCGGCCAACACCACCTTGGCAGCGGTGGTGGGGCAGTGGACTCGGATTCGGCCCATTCCCCACCGGCCCCGGTGAAGCTCCCCGCACTTAATGGTCGACGGCTCGCAGCCGCCAACCTCCGCCACCCTGTTGATCACTTCTTCCTTGACGACAGAGTCGTCAAGGTCTGTGATGAGCAGGGTGGCGCGCCTCACTGGGCGAGACACGACTGCCGTCCCTGCCACCGCCTCGCGGAGCTTCGCAGCGAACGTGTCCGCGAGTGCTCCGCTTTGCGTGCCAGGGAGCTCGAATTTACGAGCTCCCGCTACTGTGTGGCGGCAGCGCATTGGGGGAATGCCGAGGGACGAGGCGCCTCCTATCGCCTGTCTGGCCTTCACCAGGACGGACTCATACGTCTCGCCCTTTTCAATGCCCTCCGCCGTCAGCGTCACCACGACCGCAGACGACCTCGGCACAACTATTTTCTTGGCCGGCGGAGTCGAAGTTGGGGAGGACTTCTTCTTTCTCCCCTTTTTGTTTTTGTTGGTCCTCTTGCCCCCAGTGAGGCCCACAGCTTCCTGCGCGGTAGGCGCCGCCGCGGTGCCACCAGTAGTGGCTGGGGCTGCTCTCATTCTTTTTGTTCGGCGGCCCACCGTTTGCCACCCGTCGTTGGCTACAGTAGTGGAGGGTAGGAGGAGATCCTCGCGCGGCCGACGGGTATTTGAGGAGGATGCCGCAGGCTCCTCATCGGCTATAGTAGGAGGCGCCGACGTTGGGGGCCTCACATTTTCACTGTGGCGCATCGCCCCGGCTGCGGTGGCCGCAGCGAAAGTTTTGGCCCGCGTCACCGGGCCGGACGAGGTGGTGGATGTCAACGTCCTGGTTGACGACTTGCCCACTCCCTTGCCCTTCGCAGAAGGAGGGGGGGGAGGGGGCATTAGGACCTCCGGGCGGATCTCGGCGGCGGCGGCTCTGCGCCTGTCCGCTTCTAAAGGCGGCCTTATTATTGGGGCCGGGAGGAGGCGGTCCTCCAGGCCAGCGATGGCAGCGCGGGTGAAGTTGCGCTGCTCCATCGTGTGCTCCCTTAGGAGCTCCGCCAAAAGTGGCCTGAGTATTTCCTCCAGGGGGGGTTGTTCCTGTGAGGTGGGCCTGGGGGCAGGTCGGCTTGGCTTCCCTCTGCTGGTGGAGGGAGCAGTGACCAGGGGGGCAGCGGAGGCTGTGGGAGCGGCCTGAGGAGGAAGTAGGCCAGCCCTCAGCCTGGCCAGTTCTTTGCGAGTTTCGCATAGTTCCTCCTCAAGGCGGCGAACAGTTGCCTGCAGGGCGGTGGTCTCGTCCGAGACACTTCGCTTGGCCAGCTCGCTCGCCGCCTCCAGCATGGCCTGTGCATGGCCTTTTAGAGCCTTCTGGCAGGTCCCTTTCAAGCTGCCAGATTTGTTGGTGACGGAAATGATGCCCGCCAAGTCCAGTTGGAGGAACTCCTGGAGCTCCTCCACCGTCATCCTCTCATATTGGACGTGGGAGGTACCATATCCGTATTTGATGGTGGCCTGTCTCCTCCTGTCCTCGGCCGCCGAAATTTCAGCATCCAGCTCGGCCGCCGCCCGCTCGCGCTCCTCCTGGCGCTGAGCGGCCTTTTCGGCCTTTCTAGACGCTTGGAGGCCCACGTACGCACCCGTAGTGATGGGCCTTCCAGCTCCCGCCGCCTTTCTGGCAGCGCCCTTCCTTTTCGCATCCGGGCTGGAGTCGGACGATCGCTTCGCGACCGCCCGCTTGGACCCAGCCCGGAGATACTTAGAAAAGTCCACGGTGCTGGCAGCGGAATCGGTGTCGGACTCGCTCACCGATTCCGCTGAAGTATCTTGAGGTTGATAGGTGTTGGGGATGTGTTAAGTAAAACCAGCAGTTAGCAATATCATGTTGTATTGTCTGAGGTTACAATACAAGAGAGCGATTCTAACGTAATCAATTATATTTAACTTAACTAATTAGTAGGTCATCAGCGACATACGTCATGTAGCAGCGCGTAACATTAAGTGACGGTGCAAGTCTAATACGGCTATAGTACACCTCCCCCGAAAGACATCCTTTACCCCCGGAGAAAAAGAAAGAAATAGAAAAAACAATTATGACGTATATCGTTGAGAACCTAATTACACAAAATAAAATACAAATAAGAAAAAGTTTTTTTTTTTGTTTTTGCATAAATTTTTTATAAATAAAATTCAAACTTACAATTATTATATTATTATTATTTTTTACAAAAGTACAAAATATTAATTTAAATAACAACATCTTAATTACAAAACAATTTTGTATTATTCTTATGAGTGATATATTCTTTATTATTTTTAAGAATCTTTACATTTGGAGAGATATCTTCTAAAACTAAGAAAGGACCATTCCAAATTGGATCTAACTTACTTGCTATTTGATTTTTTACTAACAAAAAGTCACCAGGTTTATATGTTAGTGAGTTTATTTTCTTATCGTATGTTAGTTTTCTCTCGGTCTTACTTATTAACTAACTATTCTTAGCATCTATCTGTGCTTTTTGTAATCTAAACTTAAATTCCTTAGGGTAACTATCGTAATTATACAGAGGGTCCACAGAAGTGCTCAAATTAGTTGGTAAATTACACAACTTCCCGAAGACTAACTCGTGAGGAGTATATTGTGTCTCTGTATGAACTGCAGTGTTAAAAGAGAAACACCAGTAACTTAACCAACTACTCCAATTAGATTTATTATTACTACACATAATTCTAAGATACGCACCTAGATGTTTATGTGTATTTTCTAGCGCCCCCAATGTCTCGTGGTGGTAAGCAGTAGAATTTAATTTTTTAACTTTTAATAAGCTACACACTTCCGTAAACACATTACTCATAAATTCCGTTCCCTGATCAGTAATGATCTCCTTAGGGACACCATAGCGCAAAATAAAGTTATTTACGAATGACCTACTCACCGATTCAGAGTCTTTCCTTTCTAAAGGGTACGCTTCTACGAACTTAGTTAAGTTGCACTGTATTGTTAAAATATAACTATAATTTAAATTATCTACTTCTAAGGGGCCCACTAAATCTAAACTTATACGCTCGAACGATGTGTTCGGAGTCGTTGTAATTACCATTGGTTCATGTGTATTTTTATTAGTGTGTTTCTGAATTTGACATTCTTTGCACTTTTTAACATAATCCTGGACGTCACGGCTCATATTTGGCCAAAAATAATATTTTTTGATATTATTTAACATTCTATTCACGCCAGCATGGCCACTGGTCGGTAATAAGTGAAAATCATTCAGTATGACTCTAATTTCATCTGAGTCGTTTATTTTTGTAACATTTTTTGTTACCAAAACACGAGGAAAATCGCATTTGCGTTCTAAAAGCTTATTCAAAAATATTTTATTTTCTTCATCTTTTACAATAACTACCTCCTCAATCCTAAACAATTTGCAAAATTCTTCTAATTCCCTCGCTAACACGCCTACGGTAGATAACGATCGGGACATCAGATATATGCAAAACTTGGAGGGCACATATACAAAGTTACCTTTTAATACTTATTATTTCATCTCTTTCCCTCTTATATGAGTTATTATTTAACACTAATTCTATACATTGTCGTGGTTTTTTAAGAATTTCCACATTTTTCGGCTGATTAGAACTAGAATTACTAATGGCAGGCTCAGTTGTCAAATCTGTAGTATTGTCTTCATAATTATTTAAACGTTTCCGAGTCGGTGCTCTCGTCGTGACTGATACAACGTGTTCTCTCATACTCTTTAAATCATCGCTGGTGCTTGGTAGCCGACTCAAAGCGTCTGCAGCAGCATTTTGCGGTCCCGGAATATATTCGATGTCAAAATCGTATTCTTCTAAATACAATCTAAATTTCGTTAGTCGACTCGATGGATCAGTCATTCCGAAAAGATAAATTAATGGCTTATGGTCTGTTATAATTTTAAACCTTTTGCCATAAAGATACGGTCTAAAATGTTTAGTAGCCCACACTATTGCTAACAACTCTAACTCTATCACCGGGTATCGCGTTTCTGCGGGTTTCAAGTTACGGCTAGCGTACGCGACCACCTTGCCGTTGCTGTTAGACAGTACGGCGCCTAAGCCTATCTTTGATGCGTCAGTGTTTAATATAAAGGTATTGTTTTCTGAAAAATCAGGGTAGTCTAAAACCTGTGGACTCAAAAGTGCATCTTTTAATTTCAAAAATGCAGTTTCGCATTCTGATGTCCAATTGAAATCTACATTCTTTTTTGACAAATAATTTAATGGATAAGCTATATCTGAAAATTTATGAATAAAACGTCTATAATAATTTGCAAATGCAACGAATCTTTTTACATCGTCTGTACTTTTCGGTCTTGGATAATTAGTTAAAGCTATAACTTTTTCAGGATCGGGTTCGACTCCTTGTGAAGTTATTTTGTGACCTAAATACATAATTTCTGTTCGTAAAAACTCACATTTTAAAGGATTAAGCTTCAGATTACTAGTTCTAAAACGTTCTAAAACGCTTACTAAGTTTTTATTGTGATCAAAAACTGATTTTCCTATAACAATACAATCATCCAAGTAAATGAAACATTGTTTATAATTGAGGCCTGACATGGCTATAGTCATTAGCCTAGAAAAAACACTAGGACTGGTCTTAAGTCCCATAGGACAACGTTTCATTTGGTACATTTTATCTGTGGTGAAAGCAGTGAATTTACGAGACTGTTTGTCTAATGAAATCTGATACATTTTATTGAGGTTAAAAGCGGTGTATTTTCTTGAATTTTCATCTAAGGAAAGTTGATAGTAACTTTGGGAAAGGTCAAGCTTTGAAAAGTAAACACTTCCCGATAAAGAATCTAAAATTTCTACTATGTTAGGCAATGGAAATTTGTCGTCGACTATCTTGTTATTTAACTGTCTATAATCGACAACTAATCTCCATTTTTTCTCACCGTTTTTATCAGATTTCTTAGGCACTAGTAAAACGGGACTAGACCACTCAGAAGTAGTCTCCTCTATAATGTCGTTATCAAGCATCTCCTGAATTTGTTTTTGTACCTCTTTTTGTAACGCATGTGGAATTCTATAAGGCTTAATGTATGCTGGACTTGTATTTTCCTTCAATTTAATCGAATGTTGCAACAAATTTGTCGTACTGAGCTTGTCGCCTGGCAAGTGAAAAACGTCAGCATACTTAGCACAAATCTTCTCAATGCTCAACTGTTCCTCTTTATTTAAGTAGGAACTTAAGTTAAGTAAGTTAAATAAGGTCTTTAATCTATCGACGCTTATTTTTTGTTTGTCGAAACTACATTCGTCAAAATAATCTAAACTATGATATTTTAAACTTGACAAATCTACCTTTATCTCAGTATTATTTGTATTTAAAATACGTATCGGGATTCGACCATAGGTTGGTTTGGATATCAACCCGGCAACAAATACACCCTTTTGTATTTCTTGCGCTAAAGTGACACAGTCTGCGCGTTGACTTGTAGGTATGTACTTGATAATCTCGCAACGTGGAGGAATAACATGGATAAAACTACTGATATTGTTATTTATAGGTATATCTATAGTATACGTACTATTACATAATGTTAATGAACTATTCTTATAATTAATCACAGCTTGATAGTGCTGGAAAAAATTCTGACCTATAATACCGTCAGCGTAACATGTTAAATCCCTAAATATATAAAACTTTTGTTTAAAAAGAAATCCATTAAAATCTAAATCTAAATAAATATAACCCTCTGATACTAAATTTCCACTAATTCCTTTTATGGTGATTTCCTCTTTGATTATATTTTGCGATAATTCTGGGTACATTTCAAGCCACTCGTATTTCAAAACGCATAAGCTAGCACCACTATCTACTAATAAATCAATCAAATGATTACCAATCTTACAATTAACTATGCTCGTATTATTATAACTAAAAATACCATAATTTAATTTAGGCACGAAAAAACTGATTTGGATAATCATCAGAACGATGACCCACATTAATGTCATCAATGTCATCGTGTTGCACTTGGTGAATCCGCGGGCTGGGCGGCGCGCGCGGGGCGCGGGCGGGCTGCGAGCCTCGCGCTGATCGTGCAAAATACTGCGCGGTGCGTTCACCTCTGTGACCTGTATTGTTCACAGCTGATTGCGAAATATTTCTATTTGTTGCACTATGATATTGAGAGAAAGTATTTCCGCGGCCGCGATTAAAATAGTGTCCCCTTACCGAGGAATGCCTGTCTCTATTGTTGGGAAAATAGTTAGGACGGTAGGGACGGCGCTCCTGAGAATAGTGAGCGACCTGGTCGTGTTCTGAGGACAAGACTTGTTCATCGACGGCTGCTCTTATAGCTTCCGATAAAGATGAAAATTGCCTCGAAGCAATTATAGTGCTAAGCCTCATATCAGACAATCCATCAGCGAATCGCTTAATCGCGGTCTTCTCGTTCATCGCTCTTAGAAACTCAAACTTGCTATCATCGTTATCTGCTTGTGAGATAGTTAAGTTAACAAAAAGATCTTCAATTTCGGACCCAAACGACTCTATAGACCTTCGTCCCTGTCTAGTACGGAACAGCTTGCTCTGAAGGGCTTCTGCCGACTTCTTAGGAAGTAAAAATTTTCGCATATCCGACACTAAATCTACAACACTTTTATAAGCGGATTTCATACGCAGCTTAGCGCTAGATGATAGCCTAGTTTTAAGAACAAAATCTATGAGTAACGGCTGAGATTCTACATTAATTATCGTGCTATACATATTGATTCCATCTATTAATTGTTTGGTGACATCTTCATGTCCCGTCATGTTGGGTAACAAGGCGATTGCCGTTTTAATATCAAAATTTGATTTTGCCATTTTTTTCGACTCAAAAGACTTATCTTCCGAAATAATATTACTAGTGCACGGCTCACTTATCCCTAATTGCTTAATTTTACTGTAAACTATCTTAATTTCCCCAAGTAATGAATTAATTAAATCTACTTCGGAAGGATCTAATAAAGCTAATTGTTTATTTAAGTCAGACACAATATACTCAACGTTAGTGAAAATATTTTTTGCTTCCTCTAATTTTTTACTACCAATTTCCTTCTGTCGTCTCTCTGGTCCTAATTTCACTAAACTCTCACGTAAGTGATTCAATTTCTGCAATAATTCTGTTAATTGTTCAGACATAATATTAAAAAAAACTATATAAATATCTACTTTATCGAACTATTACAACCTTTGTCAATAATCAAAATCATTTACCCATTACATTCACAACTTATGTTTCTTAAACAACAAAAAAAAATTAAAAAAAATAAGTTAACTAAAATACCGTGAATAACGCAAGGGTCTCGCAGTGATGTGGCAGGCCGGAAGTGATGACATGTTGGCAGCACGGGGCACGTAGGCAGCTGGAAGTAGGGCGCGGGCACGACGCGGCGCACGCTGCAGGCTGCTCGACGAGTGGGCCGGGATATCCCTGGACTCCCTCCAACTGGGCCGGGCTATACCCTGGACACCATCCTTGACCCGTACGCTTCTTTCTTCACGTGTATCCACATTCTTCTATAAGGTTTCGGGAATCTTCTATAATAGTGTTTTCTTCTTGTTTTTTTTTTCTATACAATAATATTCATTCTTCTTGATTAAAATAGTTATTTTCCTTTCTTCAAAAGTCCAAATCCGTTGGAGGCAGGTTCGCCATGAAGTATCTTGAGGTTGATAGGTGTTGGGGATGTGTTAAGTAAAACCAGCAGTTAGCAATATCATGTTGTATTGTCTGAGGTTACAATACAAGAGAGCGATTCTAACGTAATCAATTATATTTAACTTAACTAATTAGTAGGTCATCAGCGACATACGTCATGTAGCAGCGCGTAACATTAAGTGACGGTGCAAGTCTAATCCGGCTATAGTACACCGCATCCGTTGCCAGCGCGTGGAACCTTCCGCCGATTGGCGCTGCTGGTGGTGTTGGTGTTGGCGGTGGTGTCGACTTAGCCTGGTCAGCAGCCGCCTTCGCTGACCTAAGCCGGGTGAGCACCACCGCCTGCACTCTCTCCACGTCTGGTTGGGGTTTCTTCCCTTTTTTAGGGTCCCCTTTTTGCAGGATCAGAGAACCTCTCGATCCTGTTGCCGAATCATATTCGGAGGCGGAGACGTCGGATTCGGCCGAAATCTCCACCTCCAACACGCCGGAGTCCACGACGGGCTCCGGAGCCACAAAACGTGCGTCCGAGGACGCGCCAGAGTCGTTCAGAGGGGTGCGCACCATCTGGGTGCGCTTCCCCCCCGCCAGTTTGTCGGAAACCAAATCGTTGGAGCGATCGGTGTCCAGAGAAGAATAGCCAAAGTCGTTTGTTGAAAGGTCCGGTTTTTTGGGGGTTTTATTTGCAGTGTTCATATCCATAAGAATCCCACGAGTAGTCTCTGAAGGAAAGTCCACCGCAGCAGAGCAGGATTACTGCGGTAAGCCAGATACGCCAGAGGGTTGGCAGTTCCCCCTGGGAGGGCCGCTAATGGGCTGGGTACCTCCCCAGCCACCCGAAGGCGACCGACGCCGCGCGAGGCCCCGAATGGGGCGCCCCAACGTCGGTCCTTTGAAGTTTTTTATCGAGGTTGTCTCCTCTCAGGCCGGCCAATTAAGGCAAGCCTGCTCCCCACCACTGAGCCCCTTTCGAAGCCCAGTGCGCTAGCAGGTTAACCCTCCCCGACAGGCACGCCGACCCGCCGGTTTGGGGTGATTTTTTATAGAGGTTTTCTTCCTCGCAGTCCACTCTCAGTGAGCGGACTCCCGGCCTCCTCTCAATGAGGAGATTACGGTGTACTGGGTGAATTTTTATAGAGGTTTTCTTCCTCGCAGTCCACTCTCAGTGAGTGGACCCCCGGCCCCCTCTCAGTGAGGAGGATACGGTGTGCCGCTTTTGGTCCGCGCCGGCCGAAGCCGGTACCTCCCATATCTGGAAGGCGTTCCCCTATCCGCCACCGGGGGACGCGTCCGATAGCTGAGCGGAATCGGCCGACTCGAGGTGCAATGAGCCGACCAACAGCCACGGAGGCAGTCGCAGCCTCCCCAACGTGAGTTTTACAACCCAACTCCGGGAACGAGCCATGGCTGGAGGAGCAGACCGACTAGCTTCCGTGGGGCCTCCAGGGGCTCCAGGACATTCCACAGCGGTCGTGGTAAGTCAAACTTCAATTCTTACAAAAATCGCGAACAACCCCACATTCATACTTTGACAGACTCCGAAACGCAGCCCACTATTAGTCAAAGTGAACCTTTAAATCAAAATCAGTTTTTTCGAGACTAAAAATGTCAAATTATCTGGAACAAAAAAAGAAAACATCTGTTTCATTAATTTAATCACAGGTAACAATTGTTCTTACACGTGGCTAATTGATACCGGTGCTTCAATTTCAGCCGTAAAGTATAAACATGTTCTCGAACAAAATCTTCCACTCTATAAAGAGAACATCGTGGTCAGCGGTATCGGAGGCAAAGTCCAAGCTATCGGATTTGTTTATGTCGACTTACTGATAAGGAGTCATAGAATAAAACACAAGTTTTTAGTTTTCAGTACGTTACCATGTAAAGCTAGTGGCATACTGGGCCATGACTTTTTAAACAAATATAAGTCAATACTCAATTTTAGTAATAACACTTTAACATTATGGAATAATAACTATAAAATGACGATACCTTTAACATTACAAAATAGCACCTTACATTGACCAGCCAGAACCGAAACAATTCACTTTATTAATAGTTCCATCAAAGAAGAAAGTGTAGTTTGCGCATCTGAACTATGCGAAGGTGTCTTTATGGCTAGTACGATAGTAAAACCCATTAACAACAAAATACCAGTTCGGGTTATTAATACCACAGATTCTGATATAACCTTGAATGATATTACACCCACCATTCATAGTTTAAGTAAATATGATTGTTGTTCCTTTGTTTAGGACTCGCACTGGTACAGCTGATAATCGGCCAAGAAAAGACGTTGATCCGATTGAATTTATCGTATATTTATCAATTTACATTTTCATAAATTTTCTAATACATTATTTTGGTCTGACAGTTCTGATAGCTCTGACTTGTTAAATTCTTATTTTTAAACGTAAGAAAGAATGAGGTTTTATTTGAATAAATCTTCAACATGCCCCCCCACAATAGACAGCATGAGGCCTGTCCATTACAAAGAACTCCTAAAACTACATTCTACAAGGTCATAAATATTTACACATTTAAATCAATAAGTTGTACTACATTTAAAATAACAAAAGATAACCACTCGGAACTAAAATAAACAATAAACTTTATAATTAATACTGACTAATCTGAGATTGGTAGAATACATATTTTTGATATTGGTCTTTGGATGACGTTGGCCTTTGTCCGAATACTGACCACTCGTGTGACGCCATCACGACCACTATGCTTTTCAACTATTCTACCCATGAGCCAACGACTCGGAGGCAAGTTGTCCTCCTTAACTAAAACTATTTCTCCTATATTGGGCTCTGGTATCTGAGAGCTCCATTTGTGTCTGAATATTAAATTAGCCATATATTCCTTAGACCACCTTCCCCAGAAACCCTGTAACATTCGTTGAATCATTTGCCACCTCGATAATGAATTTATATTAGACTCTGTATAACTACTATAATCAGGCACAGCTAACAGTGGACCCCCAATAAGAAAATGACCAGGCGTTAATGGTCTCGGATCATTTGGATCTGAGCTGTCCACCGTTATTGGTCGCGAGTTTAGACAAGCCTCGACTTGTGTCAAAAAAGTTGTCATTTCTTCGAATGTTAAAGTAGTTTCTCCTATTACGCGCTTTAAATGATGCTTAGTGGACTTTATGCCAGCTTCCCAAAGTCCACCAAAGTTAGGAGCGTGTGGCGGAATAAAGTGCCATTCCGTTCCATGGCTTTCAAAATACGCTGCTAGTTCTGTCTGAATGTGATTCAACTGCTCTAGTTCCTTTGAGGCCCCCACAAAATTCGTACCATTATCACTCCAGAGCTGAGAGCAGTGACCACGACGTGACACAAAGCGTCTAAATGCAGCTATGAAGGCTTGGGCACTCATGTCACTAACAACCTCTAAATGGATGGCCCTAGTGACCATACAGACAAAGAGGCAAATGTAGCCTTTGTATGACCGATGTCCGCGTCCCCTGGTTGTGCTTAATTGAATAGGACCTGCATAATCCACTCCACTGTGTAAGAAAGCTCGTGCCGGAGTACATCGCACGGAAGGAAGAGATCCCATGAATGGTGTATTGATTGAGGCTTTTTGACGGATGCATTTGACGCATTTACGAATATGACGCTTGACAAGACTCCTCACACCAATAATCCAGTAAACATTTCGCAAGAAGCTTATCATTATTTGAGTTCCTCCATGAAGAGTGTTCTGATGCGCGTCTGCTATGATAAGTTTCGTCAAATGATGACCGTGGGGCAGGATAATAGGATGTTTGACCTCTTCGGATAATAATGACTTTTGGATTCTTCCACTTACGCGCATAATCCCATTGTCATCTAAATAAGGACACAATGAGCTCAATTTTGAACTTTTTGATTGTAAATAACCTTTCGACTGCAATTGTAAATATTCTTGATTGAACTCTTCTTTTTGAACTTTCTTAATACACAATTGTAAAGCTTCATCTAACTCCTTCTTTAGCAAATGTTTTGGCCGTCTGTCACTGGTGCGCTTGTAAAACCTTCTACAATATGCTACCACTCTCAACAATCTATGTAAATTTGAGTAACGAGTAACAAACGTATACTCGCTCGTTGCAGTGAAATGTGATTTAACAGCTTCTTCTAAATTGCTCTTTAAATCTTTGGGCCGTGAGTATTCTATATTTCGCTCTTGCAGAAATTTTGGACCAAAGAACCATAGTTTATTGCCAGCAAGCTCGGTTGGCTGAACACCCCGCGAAGCGCAGTCAGCTGGGTTTTCCTTTGACACTACATGATACCACTGAGACGCATCCAGGGAGGTCAATATTTCTGAGACACGGTTTGCGACAAAAGTTTTCCACTTGCTAGGATGGCTATTCAACCAAGACAAAACTATCGTGGAATCAGTCCAGGCTTTGATGTTGCTCTTTGGAATATTCAGAATTTCTGCCACTTCAATCAATAGCCGCGCTAGAAGCGTCGCACCACAAAGCTCCAACCGAGGAATACTCACCTGTTTAATTGGGGCTACTCTCGTTTTTGCTGTCAATAAGGATACCCGTACATTTCCACTGGCATCTATCACTCGTAAGTATACAACGGTGGCATAAGCTACCTTCGATGCATCGCAAAAACCGTGAAGTTCACGAGTCTCATCTTTATTCACGGTGCCTATCCAGCGAGGTACTCTTACAGAAGTGAGTTGAGTCAATATATCTCGGTAAGTAAGCCATTCTTGTTTTAATGCTTCTGATATTGGTTCATCCCAAGTCATGCCTGAGAGCCATAACTTTTGAATGAACGTTTTTGCTATGATTGTACAAGGTGCTAACCATCCTAACGGATCAAATAATCGTCCTATCATTGATAATATTGTTCTTTTTGTTACAGGTCCAGGTGTCGTCGCAGGAAGATTCACCGAGTACCGGAAATCATCTGAAACAGTATCCCAGGTAAGTCCTAATATTTTTGTTAAGCTTTCTGATTTTTCATATAGCTTTTTGTCATTGCTTTCAACTTCTAATATTTGTTTTATTTGTATGTCTTTTATTTCAATATGCTTATTTTCAATGTCCGTATCTGTAGATCGGTAATGCTTGTCTGACTCGCTTTCTCTCTTTTTTATATCCGATAGTAACTCCTTACTATTGCTATTCCATTTCTGTAGTTCGAATCCACCTTTTAGAAGCATCTCCTTCATCTCTTTGTAGAGTGCTAATCCGTTTCCAACATCATTGCATCCAGTCATCAAATCATCCATGTAGAATGAATTATCAACCTTTGGGGAAGCCATCGGAAAGCTTTTGGCTTCATCGTAACTGACTTGATTTAATGCTCTTACCGCCAAGTAGGGAGCGCATGCAGTTCCGAAAGTAACAGTCATTAATTCAAAATCTTGAATTTCACTTTCAGGGTCTTCGCGCCATACGATACGCTGGAAGACTGCATCCTCTTCGGCGATCAGCACCTGGCGATACTTAGGAATAGGACGCCCTGTTGGTCTAGTGGTTTAAATATCGAACCATGATCTCGGGGTCC
>JADPWL010000562.1:0-17053 GCA_019059595.1 Marasmia exigua
GTCTCTCTTTCTTGAGTATCTAATTGCTTCTTCGAGTCTGAGTGAAGATCTGTCGACGATGAGAAGCGAATTATTGCGGAGACATCAAAGGTTAACATGTATTGACGATTTTTTTGAAAAATCTGTCTTGTTATTTATGGGAAGCAAAATGCGTAAACGCGCAAGCGGCTCACCTAACGGCCTGTTGAATCTCAGTAGATCTCGCCTATAAGTCAAAGGGTGTCGGAGGGACCTATAAAACACCTTTCCAGAAAGAGTCTCACACATTAGTCGGGTGACGACCCGACGGAAAATAATATCTGCATATATTTTCCTTTCGACCAGAGTCACCGACATAGCCCACCGAATTAGCAAACTGAAGTGGCAGTGGGCTGGTCATATTAGCCGCAGAACTGACAGCCGTTAAGTCCTTGAGTGGAGACCGCGACTCGGTAAGCGTAGTGTAGGACGCCCTGCGACAAGATGGGATGATGACATTCGAAGGCTGGCTGGTGTGGGCTGGATGAGAGTGTCCGAAAATCGGGAGCAGTGGCGTGAATTAGGGGAGACCTATGTCCAGCAGCGGACGAGTGTGGGTTGCTGATGATGATGATGATATATTTTCCTTTCGAGATACAAAAAGTGTATTCAACTTTTTCCGAGTAGGTGATATTATGGCCTTGATATTTCGTTTGTTGAAACAGCAGTACAAGCCATAATCCGTTGCAATGGACATGTCAAAGAAGCCGCACGTCGAAGAGCGGCCGCTTCCGCCCTGCTTTGCATATCAATTACAGCAAGTAGGCACGGTTCCTGCCCGGCGCCCAATACTTACAGGCGCGCGCGCACGCGACACTTTTACCACTCGTAGTCGCTCTTCGCCGCCGCCGGAATCACACGCATGATCGATAGCTTGCTTGCTTGTTATGACCTATAGTTCCCTGGCATGCTTCGTTAGTTGACGGTCTCGATAGCGCGCACGATATTTTTTCAACAAATATTTTGGCAAATGAGCATACGGGTCCACCTACGCACACCCAGCCTACTCTATTAGGTCTTCAGACGCTATGTGGCAAAAAATCGTCCCGAAACGAAGTGAGGGCGCACCGCTAGTTGCATAATAAACCGCACTTCAATTTCGAAAAGTCCAGTGTGTGTTATGGTCTAAGATCCCGCTATACAACGACCTTCACCGAGATGCTTATTTGATGAGACGTATTTTTTATGTTATTAAATATGCCAATAAATATATCCTATATGGGTTGCCTAACAAATTTCAGTCCAGAGTATTTTTAATTAATAATTAAAAATTTTTTTTTTTTTAAACATTGCACCGGTGTGATTATTTAATAAATTTGATACCAATCGAAAGTTTGAAGCCCATAGAATATGCAAACGTTAGGTTGCCTATTTTTATCCGGTCACAACCACGGGTTGCCAGGTGTAAACAGGTAAATCCATACTAGCATTTTGCAACGTTCTGATTATTGAATCAATTTTAGATAAAATGAAAGATTATTTCATAAGGAACACGGTGGTATAGGGTTGCCTGCGAAAAATCAGTCCCGAATTACGGTTGTCGAATTTTAAATAATAAAATATCGCTGCGAGTGAATGTGTGTGAGAGAGAGGTCCCAGACCAACCATCCCATGCGGTAGAAAAGGACGCAGCGTAGCAGCTGTTTAAAGTCCGCCCATTTAAAGAAGGAGAGTGCGCATGCTATTTGTGCTTGGAAATGAAAAGGATAGCGATAGACTCGTATATGCTATACATTATTTTGAAGTATTTAATTATTAATATAGAGAAATAGTTATTTAATTTTTTATTTTTTAATCAATTAATTATTTATCTATGTTTATTGTTTATGTGACACTAAAGTATATACACATCTTTAGTAAAAAAGACAGAGTAATACATATATATTACTAATCTGGCAAATTTTATCTTTATTATTAGGAGCCGAAATAAAAAACAACAATTAAAAGAATACTGAAAGAATACTTTTCGCTGAAAAAGTATAAAACAAGCCTTCGTTGTCAATTTATGCAATATTCACTATGTAGAGATAAAATTTCATGTTTGGAAATCCGCAGTCACACGTTGTCAAAGGGTAGTATATTTAACGTGTGACTACGCCTTTCCAAACATGAAATTTTATCTCTACATAGTGAATATTGCATAAATTGACAACGAAGGCTTGTTTTATACTTTTTCAGCGACGTTTTTTGTCGTAGTTGGGTTTTAGTTTTTTTACTTTTATTTTATTTGTACTATTTTGGTGTCCAAGTGCTAGTAATATATATATATATATTCAAAATGTACAAGTCAAGCGCTTTCAAATGATACCAAACACGGCATATTTATCATAACTTTATTTTTTTACTCTGTATGTTTTGTCCGCTAGAGGGCGCCACATTAGATTTTGTGAAACTTCATATAGCCTATAACCAGCGGACGATCAAGACGCTTATAATGATATGTCATTTGTCGAATTCTGATAAGTAGTTAAGAAGTTACGTGGAAACAGATGAACATACATACATACATACATACATACATACATACATACATACATACATACATACATACATACATACATACATACATACATAGCCTGTCAAAATCAAACCCTCCTTTTGCTTTGCCGTAGTCGGGTAAAAACCATAAGTGAGTTTTACTACCAATTACTTCAACATGACAAAAATATTGAAAATGTATTAGCTTAGATAATTTTTAAGATTCAATTATTATGTACTTACTGTATATTCAGCGATAAATTTAAGAAATTCTTCGTTATATTTTTTATTCAAAACAGTCACTTTTTTGTAGCACGTGGCATGATAACCTACAAATTGGAGTGACGCACTGGGTAGCTCAATAAAACTGTATTTAAAATTTTTTTTCTTACGAAAAGCTAACTTTAATGCACAGTTTTCAAAAGTTTCATCATCAAAATCAATTATTCCGTCATCCGAATCACATAAAAAACACTTTTTGGCCATTTTTTCCAACAATAAATAGCAGCACGTTTTTTCACTTGTATCTATAGCGACAAACTACTCCAAAATAATGTATAGCATATACGAGTCTATCGCTATCCTTTTCATTTCCAAGCACAAATAGCATGCGCACTCTCCTTCTTTAAATGGGCGGCTTTAAACAGCTGCTACGCTGCGTCCTTTTCTACCGCATGGGATGGTTGGTCTGGGACCTCTCTCTCACACACATTCACTTGCAGCGATATTTTATTATTTAAAATTCGACAACCGTAATTCGGGACTGATTTTTCGCAGGCAACCCTATACCACCGTGTTCCTTATGAAATAATCTTTCATTTTATCTAAAATTGATTCAATAATCAGAACGTTGCAAAATGCTTGTATGGATTTACCTGTTTACACCTGGCAACCCGTGGTTGTGACCGGATAAAAATAGGCAACCTAACGTTTGCATATTCTATGGGCTTCAAACTTTCGATTGGTATCAAATTTATTAAATAATCACACCGGTGCAATGTTTAAAAAAAAAATTTTTTTAAATTATTAATTAAAAATACTCTGGACTGAAATTTGTTAGGCAACCCATATAGGATATATTTATTGGCATGTTTAATAACATAAAAAATACGTCTCATCAAATAAGCATCTCGGTGAAGGTCGTTGTATAGCGGGATCCTATACTATTAAGTTATCTACTAGATTACCATCGCTACCTATCCGTAGTCCATTCGATAGATCCGAAGAAGAAATTCATATATTCCGTAATTCCTACCCACATCATATTTTTAGTGTTAAGCGCGCCATCTATTGCCAGCGAGGAATAACAGCCATCCGATAAAAATCATGCTTCAGCTTTGTATGTGTGTGTGGGGACGATACGTACGTACACAAGTTGATATTAATTTAGCAACTATGCAGCATTATAATGATTATGGTTTAGTTATTAATTGTTAAAATACATAAAAAAATCGCTGTTATTACGTAGATGGAATGAATAAATTATCAACAGTGTTTAAACTATGAAGTTACTCACTGCCAACAGCGATACCAGTGATGAGGAATTCTGAAAAGAATTTGGTTAGTTTTAATACACTGATTTCCATTTCCTTACCATTAATTTTATTTCTTTTAATCACAAGTTCACAACACAACATATCATTTTATTTTATTAAATTACTTGACTAGCTGCAAATCACTCAAGTTTTACATTTTTATCTTTTGCCACAAGTACCCGCCTCTGCCTCATCAAATGATACCTACTTATAACTGAAAAAATCTGTTTTCTAATTTTACACCTACCGTCATTTCCTACCCATATCAAACCATAAGTATCATAAAATGTAACTCGTTTGCAAGCGGACTCAGAATAAGTAATTTAGTTTACACACACATATGAATTGCAATCTTTAGCCTGCAAGTTTTGTTTTCCCATTATACATACCGGTTGAACTGTTGTAAGAATCAGTTCCTGCTTTTATCAATTTCTCATGCTAACTTTTAATTCGAGAGGGTCTGTAAATAAGGCAGTAAAACTAGGATTTCTTATTGCTTTATTCATCCTAGATACTTATTCTTACTAGAATGGGTTTGAATTGATTCGATTTACACCGTTTACTTGAGTTTGAGCCGCAATGTAGGGAATGGCAGAAATTACTTACATAAATAAAATGCGCAAAGTTAATTGATGGTGTGGATAATGTTATTCGTTGGTTATGTCGTAGTATGTATCAATCGTTTTTTTTACCAATTAAGTAGGTACCTACAATATGCATAGTCGCTGTAGTGTATGTATAATAGATGTTTATTAGTTAATACTGTCGTCTCGAGTGACGTACCATGCAGAGGTAGCGGGGATTGGGTTGCCGACCGCCGCAGAGTGAAGACGTGGTGCGTGTACTACCGAGCCGATATAGATAAGAGCTAATCAGGTGGTAAACAAAGCCACTACATAAACTGGCGACGGAGAAAATATACCGTGAGTTGAAATTATTACTTTCGTTAAGAAGGCTACGTATGCATGAGTCTTAACTACTGACATCTCATATAATTCACATAGAAATACACCACGATAAATACTTGTCTACATACCTACTTTCTAAAATTGACATGGGTATTTTGATGCGACTACTATCGATGCGATAGATACCTACCTACCTAATACTCAACGAGTTTCGAAGCAAGCGCAAAATGCCTCGTGCATGAGTCATACTCGTACGGCGTTGCGTTGGAAATAATTTATCATTCTTTTGATTCTTATGTGATAATTATTTCGGTTAATTCATTTAATTTATTAAATGGGTTTTGAGTTTACATCACTACGAGTCACATTAGGAGATAAATGATGTAGGTAACTAGTTATTAATAACCAACGAAAAGCTTGAAAAAAATTATATATCTAACCTACATTTTAATGCTAAAAGATAATGAAAGGAGTAGAAAATATAGTTTTTAAGATGCACTTGTTTTTTCCTCGTCAACAATTAGGTAGGTACGGTACCCGTACATGTTAAGAAAAAAAAAAATGCTGTGATCGAGCGGGCTATGTACCGGTATCCAAGGTTTCGCCGCTCTGAGGTTCTGGGTTCGATTCCCGGTCAGGTCAAGTTTGAATAAATGATTTCCTAAATGGTCCTGGGTATGGAGGTTACCGGGAGTACTAGTATTATAATATCTGTGCAAGGTGGGACCCCAAATTTCACTTTGATTTGTAAATAATATTTTACATTCTTCGTAATGAAATTAATTGTTACTGGCTAAGTGTGTTAAGATGTGTGAATTTCTTGTGTATGTTGTTACATATAGGCTGTTGACTTTCTTTCTAATAAAAATAATAATAATAATAATAGAAACCTAGGAAACCTTACCAATGTTCCTAACATTGAAAGACTAGGCATTAAATTGCCATTAAAACATAAATGAAGCATTAATTTGCTACTAAGTAAAATGGAAACTAGGCATTGAATTGCGATTGAAACATAAATAAAGCATTGAATTGCGATTATGTTAAGTTTATACTAGGCATTGAATTGCGATTGAAACATA
Organism: Marasmia exigua; assembly: GCA_019059595.1. NCBI lineage: Eukaryota > Metazoa > Arthropoda > Insecta > Lepidoptera > Crambidae > Marasmia > Marasmia exigua. The sequence continues at coordinate 6,022 of JADPWL010000562.1, forward strand.
AATAAAGCATTGAATTGCGATTAAGTTAAGCTTATACTAGGCATTGAATTGCGATTGAAACCTAAATAAAGCATTGAATTGCGATTATGTTAAGTTTATACTAGGCATTGAATTGCGATTGAAACATAAATAAAGCATTGAATTGCGATTAAGTTAAGCTTATACTAGGCATTGAATTGCGATTGAAACATAAATAAAGCATTGAATTGCGATTATGTTAAGTTTATACTAGGCATTGAATTGCGATTGAAACATAAATAAAGCATTGAATTGCGATTATGCTAAGCTTATACTAGGCATTGAATTGCGATTGAAACATAAATAAAGCATTCAATTGCGATTAAGTTAAGTTTATATGAGCATTGAATTGCGATTAAAACCTAAACAAGGCATTAATTTACAAACAAGTCAAATAAACTATACATTATGAATTGCGATTAGGTTAAATTGCATTTAATGCAGAAGTGGTAAAAAAAAAAAAAATACAATTAAGACTAACTCGCAATGTTGTAAAGACGGAAAAGATTTAAAGAATCAAATAGTATCCAACATGTTTTGATTGTTACCAGGTACCTTCATGTAGATATGGCAACTTACACTTTGGAAAAATTCGATTGCAATGGGGAAACGGGCTCAGTGTCTATAAGATGGGAACGTTGGAAAAGAAGTTTAGATATTTATTTAGAAGCGGCGTCGGTCGATACTGATCCAAAACGAAGAGCATGTTTGCTGCACTATGGAGGTCCGGAATTACAAGAGATTTACTATAATATTCCCGGTGCTCATGCCACTTCAAATGAAGAAAATAAAGGAAAACTTTTTGAAATCGCTATTAACAAATTAGATGAGTATTTTGCTCCAAAGCAAAGTAAAGTATTTGAACGACATGTATTCCGGCTAATAAGACAAGAAGCAGATGAAAAATTCGAAAAATTCTTAGTCAGGTTAAGACAGCAAGCAACCAAATGTCAATTTTCAGATCTTGAGGAACACATTATTGATCAGATTACAGAAAAATGTTCATCAGACGAATTAAGAAAGAAAATTTTAAAAACAGGCGATTCCATGACTTTAAATGATATTATAGCTGAAGCAAAAGCGTTAGAAGTTGTAGATAGACAAATAGGAAACTTTAACCAAAAATGTAATGAAAATTTAGAAGTAAATAAGATTCATACAAATTCAAATGATAGTAAAAACCGGAAAAGAGATGCTTGTGGCAGATGCGGGAGTTTTCGGCATCTTGCTCGAGATAAAACTTGTCCTGCGAGAGGAAAGTCTTGTTTGAAGTGCGGAATTATAGGACATTTCCAGAAACAATGTCGGACCAAACAAAAAAGGAAGTTACCAGAAGAACCAACAAAGGGTACACAAGCTAAAAGATATAAAAAGACTAATAATATCGAAGAAACAGCTAATGTCCAAACGTGTAATAAACAAGTAGATTATATCTTTAACATTGAATGTGACGCAATGATTACATGTGATATAGGGGGAACTAATGTTGAAATGCTAGTAGATTCCGGTTGTAACCATAACCTGATAACAGATAAAACCTGGGAAGTGATGAAGCAAAATAAAACTCACATTAAAAATCAAAATTCAAACCCAGACAAAAGTTTTATGGCATATGGGAGCACGAAACCGTTGAAACTGCTTGGATCCTTTGAAGCTAATATTAATGTTGGCAAGAAGACTCAAAAAGATATTACCTTCTACGTGATATCAGATGGTACACGTAATCTGCTGGGCAGAAAAACAGCAATGACTCTTGGCATATTACAAATAAATGTGGACGTCAACCAAATACAAGTGGAACCATTCCCTAAATTCAAAGGCGTCCTCGTGGAAATTCCTATAGATGATTCAGTCAAACCGGTGTCCTAACCTTATAGAAGAGTACCCTTACCCCTTGAAGAGAAGGTAGACAGAAAGATTAAAGAACTACTCGAAAAGGACATAATAGAGGAAGTTAAAGGTCCATCAATCTGGGTGTCACCAATTGTTCCTTTATTAAAAGATACAGGAGACGTTCGTTTATGCGTGGACATGCGGAGAGCCAATGCAGCCATCAAGCGTGAAACCCATCCTTTACCGACGATGGACCAACTTTTGCATAAAGTTCGTGACGCCAAATATTTCAGTAAATTAGATATCCAAGATGCATTTCATCACCTAGAGCTGCATCCAGAATCTCGGCATATCACAACGTTCATAACAAGACGAGGACTTTTTAGGTATAAAAGAATGATGTTTGGAATTACTTGCGCACCGGAAATATTCCAAAAAACACTGGAGACAATACTTTTAGAGTGCGATGGAGTCATTAATTTTATTGATGATATACTAGTATATGGAAAAGATTTACGAGAACATGATGAGAGACTACAGAAAGTACTAGAGGTCCTAAAGCAACACAATGTCTGTCTGAAAAAAGAGAAATGTAAATATCGACTGAGCAAGGTCCAATTCCTCGGACATGAATTATCGGAGAATGGAGTACGGCCTCTAGAAAAATATATTTTAGGCATCAAGGAATTCCGAGCACCTACCAATATCGCCGAACTCCAGAGTTTCATGGGTTTAGTGAACTACGTGGGAAAATGGATTCCTAATTTAGCAACGATTACGGAACCATTAAAAGAGCTGTTGCGAAAAAAATCAGGGAGAAATGCCGATATAAAGGAACTGTGGGGTGAAAGACAGCAGAATGCTTTCAATAAATTAAAAGCTGCCTTGGTCGATATTCCCAATTTAGGTTATTACAATCCCGAAGACACGACTCTAGTGATAGCTGATGCTAGTCCAGTAGCACTAGGCGCGGTATTGGTGCAGAGTAATAATCAAGGTCACAGAATTATCGCTTTTGGAAACAAAACACTTACTCCATGTGAGCGCCGCTATTGCCAGACCGAGAAGGAAGCGTTGGCTCTTGTATGGGCGGTGGAACACTTCCATATGTTCCTCTACGGGAAACAATTTGAATTGGTGACAGACCATAAGCCCTTAGAGGTCATATTTGGTCCCAAATCGAAACCTTGTGCCCGCATAGAAAGATGGGTTCTACGTCTGCAATCCTATAAATACGAAGTAAAATACGCCCCTGGAAAAAGTAACATTGCAGATCCACTTTCGCGATTGTGTAAATTAACTGTAAGCTCATCAAAAGAGGAGAAAAACTATATCCAAAACGTAGTGGAACATATTACACCAGTAGCTGCTATATCCTTACAAGAAATCATGGCTGAATCTTTACAGGATGCGGAAATACAAAAAGTTAGAGATGGCCTATACAATGGTAATTGGGATGAATCGGTTAAAACGTTTAAAATTTTTCAAAATGAACTATGCTTTTACGAAGATATACTTTTAAGAGGTACAAAGATTGTCATTCCAAGTAACTTGCGACAAAGAGTTCTAAAAGCTGCGCATGAAGGCCACCCCGGTATCGTTTGCCATGAAGTCAAGATTGAGGACCAAAGTGTGGTGGCCCAAATGTGACAAAGAAGCGGAAAATCTCTGCAAGTCCTGTAAAGGGTGTACTTTAGTATCTGCACCAAACCCACCCAATCCATTGAAGAGACGTGAACTGCCTTTAGAAGCTTGGGTAGATGTTGCTGTTGATCTGATGGGTCCCTTACCGAGTAACGACTATATATTAGTAGTAGTAGACTATTACTCGCGCTACAAAGAAATCAAAACATGCCGATCAATAACCAGCAATGAAATAATCAGTCTCTTAAGTGATATTTTTTGTCGTCTTGGTAATCCTGCATCTATAACAGCGGATAATGGAAAACAATTTGTTAGCCAAGAATTTAAACAATTCTGTGCAGACCGGAACATAAGAATATACAACACTGTTCCGTATTATCCCCAGCAAAATGGAGAGGTGGAGAGACAGAATAGGGATATCCTTAAGAGACTGAAAATTTCCCAGGCTGAGAAGAAGAATTGGAGAGAAGCTCTCCGGGATTACTTAGTCATGTACAATAGTACGCCTCATACCGTCACTGGGAAAACTCCATCGGAATTGTTCTTTCGAAGACAATTTAGGGATAAATTGCCCATGTTGCGTGACATGACTGCTAATTCTGAAGATTTAGAGATTAGGGACAGAGATAAAGAACAGAAAGAAAAGGGGAAGGAGTATACGGATAGAAAAAGACATGCTATGAGTTGTGATTTAAACGTGGGTGACAAAGTCTATGTAAAAAATATGTCTAAAAATAATAAATTAAGTTTGAATTTTGATCCTGTCACTCATACGGTTGAATCTAACAAAAATGGAGATATAGAATTAAAAAATGATGAAACAGGGCAGCACATTAGAAGAAATATAGTTCATTTAAAAAAGTGGAAGGTGAATGGCGAGTTCTGAACAGCGAAGAAGACCAAGAGTAGTACAGTAGTAAAAATAATGATTATAATTAAGATTGAAGGAAAATAATAAAACAAATTAATCTAGCATGCATTATTTTATTTAATTCATTTTAAAATCGAATTTAAAGCAAGGGAGAGATGTAGTGTATGTATAATAGATGTTTATTAGTTAATACTGTCGTCTCGAGTGACGTACCATGCAGAGGTAGCGGGGATTGGGTTGCCGACCGCCGCAGAGTGAAGACGTGGTGCGTGTACTACCGAGCCGATATAGATAAGAGCTAATCAGGTGGTAAACAAAGCCACTACAGTCGCCATCGGGTTGCGGATGACGGGTTATAATTAGGCTCTTCATATATCCTTTTTCTGAGAAGAAATTATATACATTAAATTAAATATTGCACAACATCACTTACATTGATCTGACTCCGAGATAGGTAAGCTCAAGCACCTGTGTTACAGAAATCAGAACCAACAGTGGGATTACAAATATATACATATAATACTTTTCTTTTGTAAATACATACGTATAATACATAGAAACACCCAGACCAATACAAACAGACATGTTCATGCACACAAATGTTTGTACTTTGCGGGGATCGAACCCGCAACCCTAGGACCAAAGGCACCGTTCACTACCACTGTTCCGAACGGGTCGTCTATATACCCAGAGTCATATCCGCTAACGTACCCCCGCCATCTACTTCCGCCAAAAACTTGCAAGCGCGAGAACATTTACTTAGACAGTGTTAAATTGGATAAGTCCATAAGATGTATTCTAAATAGAACTGTGAAACCGAAATCGTAGACCACTTTCGATGATCTACTTTTTCCAAGTAAATAAGAGCAATCATACAGCTCTCATCGCACGGCATCGAACATGCGTCCCGCACGTAGGTATGCATTACGCCGCCCCGCCCATTCCGCCGCCCTCGAGTGCGATGCGGCTGTTTTTGCGCCCGCGCCACTTTCAGCGCAACGGAACCGTACCTATCATTATACTAATGCTTACTTATTATTAGGCTAGTTAGTGGGCATTGCGATTCACTTTCGGGACAGAACCGGCAGAGTTGGCTAGACTTTTCTGACGAAAGTGAAGACTTTGAGTGCATGATGAAAGCAAGAGTGTCAGCAAGACTACAACTTAGGTACTCAAACCCAAATAATTCTTTGTTTGTAGTGATTTCAATAGGTTTGTACTAGTATAGGATCCCGCTATACAACGACCTTCACCGAGATGCTTATTTGATGAGACGTATTTTTTATGTTATTAAACATGCCAATAAATATATCCTATATGGGTTGCCTAACAAATTTCAGTCCAGAGTATTTTTAATTAATAATTAAAAAAAATTTTTTTTTTAAACATTGCACCGGTGTGATTATTTAATAAATTTGATACCAATCGAAAGTTTGAAGCCCATAGAATATGCAAACGTTAGTGTCGAGGACAGACCTCCTTGCCGCTTAGGCGCTCTTTATAGAATAGAAAAAGTATTTCTTTGACGTTTCTTCTTCTTCTGACGTTTCGGCCGATAACATAAAAATTTCTGTATTTTCTTTATTTTTATAATTTTATTTTGATAATATATTAATTTTACCCCCTTATCGGTGTCTCCTTTTCTGTCTGCCACATCGTTTGGTCCTTCGAAGCGCGGAGTTCGCCGTGTAGGCGCCATCAGCGCAAATTTTCAAATTCAAAATTATAAGAATTACGTGGCAGGGCACCGATTCCTCCGTAGTCGAGGACGTTGGGGGTACGCCTAATATAATAGCAAGCGTGGTTAGGGGCGGCCGAAATATCCGCTCGTAGACTGGAAGTACTAGCTGCTGCTGAGGAGGAGGCTGCGCGCGCGGCCTGTGAGGCTGAAGCCGCCGCGCTTTGGGCGCAGAGATTGACGCAATACATCACTGCCCTTCAAGATTCTTCCGACTCACCGGATGGCGGCTTATGCGGACCTGGTCCGCCGCCGCAACCAGTTAGCAGGTGCCGCACATGCGCGACGTCCTCCACCGTGGCCCTCAAGACGTCTGCCTACATCCTACTGTTCGCGGTTTTCGTGAGGATGCAGCGTTCCTGGGGGCGGAGGACCCTCGCCGCGTACTGTGCGCCCTTGGCCTGCCAACGATGTCGGATATAACTCAGGGGCCAATCGGAGTGAGTGTTGTGAAGCCAGCAGCCAGACGCACCTTTTCCCGGGCGCTGCAACGTTGGGCGGAACGCCCGGCCCGAAGTCACAGCAATGGAGCCAGTTCCAGCGCCGCTACAACCGCCATCATTGTCATCTATGGTGACTGACAGTAATTGCTCACATCCTCGTCGAGTGAATTATTTTACGAGGACATTGAGACGTCGTAATGATGACCAGTGCAGTGTGTGACAAATATGTTAGTGTCTAGGTAGGACCACAGGGAGGTCTGCCCTCGACCTCTTGGTTGGTTTTTAGTAAGGTCCTTTGGTCCCTTACGGGGAGGGCTATGTCGAGGACAGACCTCCTTGCCGCTTAGGCGCTCTTTATAGAATAGAAAAAGTATTTCTTTGACGTTTCTTCTTCTTCTGACGTTTCGGCCGATAACATAAAAATTTCTGTATTTTCTTTATTTTTATAATTTTATTTTGATAATATATTAATTTTACCCCCTTATCGGTGTCTCCTTTTCTGTCTGCCACAGTTAGGTTGCCTATTTTTATCCGGTCACAACCACGGGTTGCCAGGTGTAAACAGGTAAATCGATACAAGCATTTTGCAACGTTCTGATTATTGAATCAATTTTAGATAAAATGAAAGATTATTTCATAAGGAACACGGTGGTATAGGGTTGCCTGCGAAAAATCAGTCCCGAATTACGGTTGTCGAATTTTAAATAATAAAATATCGCTGCAAGTGAATGTGTGTGAGAGAGAGGTCCCAGACCAACCATCCCATGCGGTAGAAAAGGACGCAGCGTAGCAGCTGTTTAAAGCCGCCCATTTAAAGAAGGAGAGTGCGCATGCTATTTGTGCTTGGAAATGAAAAGGATAGCGATAGACTCGTATATGCTATACATTATTTTGGAGTAGTTTGTCGCTATAGATACAAGTGAAAAAACGTGCTGCTATTTATTGTTGGAAAAAATGGCCAAAAAGTGTTTTTTAAGTGATTCGGATGACGGAATAATTGATTTTGATGATGAAACTTTTGAAAACTGTGCATTAAAGTTAGCTTTTCGTAAGAAAAAAATTTTTAAATACAGTTTTATTGAGCTACCCAGTGCGTCACTCCAATTTGTAGGTTATCATGCCACGTGCTACAAAAAAGTGACTGTTTTGAATAAAAAATATAACGAAGAATTTCTTAAATTTATCGCTGAATATACATTAAGTACATAATAATTGAATCTTAAAAATTATCTAAGCTAATACATTTTCAATATTTTTGTCATGTTGAAGTAATTGGTAGTAAAACTCACTTATGGTTTTTACCCGACTACGGCAAAGCAAAAGGAGGGTTTGATTTTGACAGGCTATGTATGTATGTATGTATGTATGTATGTATGTATGTATGTATGTATGTATGTATGTATGTATGTATGTATGTATGTATGTTCATCTGTTTCCACGTAACTTCTTAACTACTTATCAGAATTCGACAAATGACATATCATTATAAGCGTCTTGATCGTCCGCTGGTTATAGGCTATATGAAGTTTCACAAAATCTAATGTGGCGCCCTCTAGCGGACAAAACATACAGAGTAAAAAAATAAAGTTATGATAAATATGCCGTGTTTGGTATCATTTGAAAGCGCTTGACTTGTACATTTTGAATATATATATATATATATATTACTAGCACTTGGACACCAAAATAGTACAAATAAAATAAAAGTAAAAAAACTAAAACCCAACTACGACAAAAAACGTCGCTGAAAAAGTATAAAACAAGCTTTCGTTGTCAATTTATGCAATATTCACTATGTAGAGATAAAATTTCATGTTTGGAAAGGCGTAGTCACACGTTAAATATACTACCCTTTGACAACGTGTGACTGCGGATTTCCAAACATGAAATTTTATCTCTACATAGTGAATATTGCATAAATTGACAACGAAGGCTTGTTTTATACTTTTTCAGCGAAAAGTATTCTTTCAGTATTCTTTTAATTGTTGTTTTTTATTTCGGCTCCTAATAATAAAGATAAAATTTGCCAGATTAGTAATATATATGTATTACTCTGTCTTTTTTACTAAAGATGTGTATATACTTTAGTGTCACATAAACAATAAACATAGATAAATAATTAATTGATTAAAAAATAAAAAATTAAATAACTATTTCTCTATCTTAATAATTAAATACTCCAAAATAATGTATAGCATATACGAGTCTATCGCTATCCTTTTCATTTCCAAGCACAAATAGCATGCGCACTCTCCTTCTTTAAATGGGCGGACTTTAAACAGCTGCTACGCTGCGTCCTTTTCTACCGCATGGGATGGTTGGTCTGGGACCTCTCTCTCACACACATTCACTCGCAGCGATATTTTATTATTTGAAATTCGACAACCGTAATTCGGGACTGATTTTTCGCAGGCAACCCTATACCACCGTGTTCCTTATGAAATAATCTTTCATTTTATCTAAAATTGATTCAATAATCAGAACGTTGCAAAATGCTAGTATGGATTTACCTGTTTACACCTGGCAACCCGTGGTTGTGACCGGATAAAAATAGGCAACCTAACGTTTGCATATTCTATGGGCTTCAAACTTTCGATTGGTATCAAATTTATTAAATAATCACACCGGTGCAATGTTTAAAAAAAAAAAAAAATTTAATTATTAATTAAAAATACTCTGGACTGAAATTTGTTAGGCAACCCATATAGGATATATTTATTGGCATATTTAATAACATAAAAAATACGTCTCATCAAATAAGCATCTCGGTGAAGGTCGTTGTAAAGCGGGATCTTAGACCATACACAGCACTTATAAATCGTCATACATACTCTCTGACTGAAATTGATTGTTTTTAATTTAAAATACAAAACCCCCGCTGTCCTTTGTTTGTTTGTTTCTGTTTGAAAAAAGTGGACAGTATTTTTGGCCTGAAAGTAGGTACGGCAGATAAATAAAATAAAAGACAAAGATTTTCCAGACACAGATCTTCCTAACACAAGCCTTCTAACCAAGTTGAGTGGCGTGCCACAAGTAAAGCAATAGACGAATATAGGCTGAAGATTATAGCCTAAGATACACTGTTATTTTTTTTGTTGATCTAACACATGTCAAATGGACTTGATTTTATTCACGATACCTTTTTTTATGGCCGGCTTATGTGGGGCTCTCCTTTGGAGGGGGGCTTCTCCCAAAGAGGCAAAGGCATACCCACTAAACCCCCTGCGGTTCTCCCTCATCGCCTATATTGGGGAATATCATGGTGATACAGCCGAAGCCTCCCTCCACGATATTCCCCGGGCGGATGTCCGCCTATACAGTAAGGTATGAGGTTTTTGGGATGTAAACGATAAAAAAATAACGGTGTATAAGTCAGATACTCGTAGAGTATCTAAGTAAAATAACTTTAGAGACTCCAAACTGATAAAATATAAGGTAGGTACTTTTTCACTTTTTACAATGTAAAATATTTCAATAAATGATAAAAGGCATATGTTATTGTTATCAACCGGCACACATCTAGCGAGGGTTTTTGAGAGTTTTAGAGTGCGGCACGGAGCTCGTGCGTCCTGCTCGCTGCAACTATGCAGATCGGCGATGCATACTCGCAGACGATTACACCGTCTGCTGCACACACAGATGTTGCACAATACGCTGCTCCGCGCTACTGCGCATACTCACTCTTGTGATAACATGCGCACTGTCTGGACTGCAGCTGTTACTAACGGGTTCTGTACCATTATCTCACTCGTCATCAACATCATCGTTGCGTGTCTTTCGCAGTTGCATACAACCTGTCTCCTCAGAGTCTGGAGTATGATGATGATACCATGATCCAGGATTTGAGATCTCTGGTAATTACAATGTAGCGACTGATGATTGTCCTTTGCAACCCCTAGCTAGACAGGGAAATCAGATTAATTCCGTCCGTTCCGTCTGCTCGTCTGCCACCCGATCCCTCTGCGGTCGTGTCACACTGGTGTCCCATCGGTAGGTATATGAGGACAAGGGATTAGAATGAGCACGTGTGTTTACGCACACACTTGAACACTATAATATATCCTGTGTAAGTGGCTGATCGTTGAGATTGGCCGCCTTAGCTGAAATCGGTTGGAGTATATTATTATAAGTAGGTAAATGTTACACGAATGAATAAGTAGGTGAACGTTAACACGAAGCACACCGTAAATGTGTTTTTGGTTTGGATACGCAGCTCAACGCGGAAAAATAGGAAAGTTAATGGTTCGATGACGTTTGATCAGGATGAACGGGTAATAACACCTACTAAGCCAATCCCGGCTACTATGGCTGGCGGCTGATGTCACGAAGCTATAGATAAATCTGTAGCTTCGTGGATGTGGTTGGCATAAGAATCAAACGCCTAAGGCATAGTCTACGGCTAAGTTGCGTTTACATGTTTTGCTATGACAAAACCAACAGTGTAATTACTGGTAGGCCGTTGATGTTTTTGGCTAATACCATGAT
>JADPWL010000564.1:0-11879 GCA_019059595.1 Marasmia exigua
TATGTCTACTTTCATATAAAAAAACAATTATGGACATGTAAAACTATGAAATGTTGTCCATTGTGTTACCAAGTTTTTTAACGCAGTGAGAGACCGGACGTGGAATAAGCCACGCTTTGGCATGGATGGAGTGATATCACGGCCTCACATGAAAACTGGCTTGAAGCAGCACTGTGCTGAGTTTCGCTCGGTCATGATGGTACCGAGGCCCCATCTTGGGGTAAGGGGCGTTTAAAAGTTACTCAGCAGGTTCGCGGGTGCCTATGGGCGGGGCAATCGCTTGCCGTCAGGCGAGCCGTCCTGCTCGTCTATGACATAAAAAAACCTAAAGCCCAAACCAATGTCCCGCTGACAGATTTTTCCTACCGGCGCTGCCTTAGACCTGGCTCTGAGCAAACAGTTTTGGCGCCAGTAACCTTAGCCGATCCAGATTTATTTGTTTGAATCTTTGGTATATGTCAGCAGATATATCGAATACAACAGGTTTCTTTTTTTAGTGAAAATGTTAAATATTAAAAACAACCATATATTTCTATGAACTGACGTAGTTAGTTTTAGTAATAAATAATGTTAAATATATGTACTACCATCTCGCATTCCCCACTACCCTCCACACAATCCTCTCACAATCCGTCACTGTCCAATCCACCCCGCCTCGTGGAACCTCATACCCCTATCCATCCGGTCAATATCCGAATCACTCACTTCTCTATTTTCAAGTCCCGGAATTAAGATCATTTTCTTTATCTTTCTAAGCCCTTTGTTATTTCCTTTTCATTGTCTCTATTTCCCTTGTTTACGTATCTATAATCCAATAAACTGTTAGTATTATGTTTATTTATTTTTGTAATGTACTAGTATGTATTAGTATTTATAGCTAGTATTATATTTATTTAATATAATGTATGTATTTATACTAACCATACGTCGTTTTATACAATGTCTTTTTTTTCCTCTTTTCTGACTTGCACTGCCGTACCCTTTTCTTAATTCGCTATACTTTCCTCTACCCCCTGAGGTTGTTCTGGAAGAGATCGCTATTAGCGATATACGCCTACAGATCTGTAAATTTTGTGCAACTAAGTGTCTATCTATCTATTATATGTATTTATTAAATTTTATTTCAATCAATGTTGATATAGCAGAAGGACGCCCCACTCTGCGCTCTTCTATCTAATGTCCTTTAAGCTCCCAGCGATAAGACTGCCCTAAATCGTACATTGTATCTAGTACTACGTACTGTTTACCGGGCAAGGACTGGAACTCTTTCGGAAGATGTGTTCCCTGAACGATATGATCTGGACTAGACAGACATGAACCATCCTCGGCCATGTCATCACTTACCATCATGTTGAGAAATTTGTGGCCCAATGTCTGGCTATTCGAATAAAAAAAAACCTTGCTTTTAAGTGTTGTACGAGTATGTTGTGCCAATAAGAGTATCTATCTATCTAGTACCCCATTACGATGTCACTTGACCATCGACCGATTAATCGATGGATCGATCAATGCAACTATGCTTAGAACAAACCAAGAGTATTTCACACATAGATCACCTTCCTTACCTAACTCACTTATTAAATCACTTGCCTTAACGTTTGGGAGACTAATGTTCCCACTGCCTCATCAGCGTATATCTTCCTGTCCTTTGTGATTTATCCATTGTTATATATATATTAGATTTGCATATTAATCTATATTTAATCATCTACCACCCCGTTATTTTTATAGTTTACATCTCACCAATCCATACAAAAATGTGTTAGGTTTGTTAAAATATTACGTTATTTTATTAATATAATTATTGTGTTTTAATTTTAAAAAAATATGTATATATTAATTTAATTATAAAATCGATAAAGTAATCGATACAAAAAAGGTAGTGACGGTCGGCCATATTGGATGGGCAGTTTTTTTGGTTTGAGCGGCGAGCAGTGCAGTTGTCCAAGATAAGTTTATTTGTAATTGTGCATTAAGTAACTGTAAGACAGACAATATACCAAGAGATATTCACCCTACATTGAGTTTTATTACATATCAGAAGTGGAAAGTACCTGTTATTGTTTAATTCCGCCCACGATCAAATAACGGTACTAAATGCTAGCTAGTAATGAATCACAATGCTGTACGCAAAATGAAATATTTAATGCAACACTAGGAGGATTCGAGAAGGTTGAGGACACCTGAACAAGATGCAATTCTCGTGGTGATACCGAACGCAACAGACATAGCGGAAGCCCGACCCAAATTCGCAGCAGAAGTCGACTACGAAGCAGAAGCCGATCGCATGTTGCCCTGGGTACACATTGCCGCCTTGAGTGTGAATGAAAATGAGTCTGATAGTTGTGACAGTGCAGTGATGATGAGCGATAAGTAGATACCTAGTCTAGTAGATTTGTTTATGTTTATTTGATAAAATCGATGTCCGGTTATATACAACAACAAATTGTTATTTACGAAATATTTTATGATTTTTACTTATTTATTACTATAGGTATATTTACACATTTTTTTTTATAAATTAATAAGTTATTACGTAGAATTATAATTTACAGTAATGATTCTATTAGTTCATTACTTTTCCAAAAAAAAATGTCTGAAATGAAATTTAATGATCTAAAAGACCATGTGATTGGTCGATATATAAAAAAAAAGATAAATGAAAAAAAAAGATACCTAAGGCTATTATGTGATTAATTGGCCCTGGATTTCAGATACTCATGTGATTGAGTAAGATAAGCAGAAATATCATGTGATTGATATACCGTGAATATATGAATTATCATTAATGAAATATAGATAGGACTATAGGTATATTTACACATTTTTTTTTATAAATTAATAAGTTATTACGTACAAATACAAATACAAATGATTTATTTGTAAAACATAGGTAGATTACAGATGTTGTTGGAGAGTATTGTGTCACTATGCCTTGTCTTTCACTGACGTACAAATTATAAATTTCAATGTTACACTATTATTACAATGTGAAATGGAAGTATAGTAACTAATTGATGTCATAGTCAGGTAGTTCATAATAATTAAATTCATAACAGCGCGAAATGTCCAAATTAATTAATTACAATAATACAAATGTCAATAATAATTAAATAAAAATACAATGATCGAAATTGACATTAAATAAATAAAATATTTTACAGCAAGTCACAATAAGTAAGTTCATTTTGATTCTAAATATTCATTCACAGAGTAAAACGCATTTTCGATTAAATAGTTGAACAATTTTTTCTTAAATATTACAAGGTCATTACATTGTTTTATTGTGTTAGGAATTTTGTTATAAATTGTTGGTGCCATGACAAACACACTTTTGCTATAAAGAGCGGTTTTATGTTGTATGGGATTCACAGTGCACAACAACGTACGGTTTCGTTTTCTGTTTACGATTTTAAATAGGTTAGGATTTTGTCTAACAAACACAGCTAATTCAAATATATATAAGCAGGGCATTGTCAGTATCTTCAATTCTACGAAATATGGCTTGCAAGTGTCGGTTTTTTTAAGTTTGCACATAGCCCGGATGCATCTCTTTTGACACCTAAAGACTTTTAACCAATCGGTTGCATTACCCCAAAAAACAATTGCATAACGCAGCCTAGTTGCCACAAAGGCATGATAAGACGCTAACAGTGTTGAGAGACCAACTTTACACGATAAAAGGTACAGGCTGTACGAAGATTGTGAAAGTTTTTTACATACAAATTCAATGTGAGTTTGCCATTTTAAATTGTCGTCTATATGTAACCCTAGAAATTTCGTGGTCAAGGTTGGTTCAACAAATTTACCATTATGTTCAATTCGTTTCAAATTTTTATTGCCTCTTTGTTTGAACTCCATTATTTTAGTTTTATCAATGTTTATGACTAGATTGTTTCTTTCTAACCATATAATCAACGACTTTAGGCTATCGTTTATAGTATTGTAGCTGTTTGAGACAATCGTGCAATCATCAGCATACAAAACCATTTGGTCATTTGTACATTGAGAAATGTCATTAATAAAAATTAAGAACAAAAGGGGACCCATAACGCTGCCTTGAGGCACACCACGGGTTACTGTTCTAGGGCTAGACCTGTAGATAGTTTCCGTCTTGGTTTTGGCACAAATTCTACTTATGTGGGTGATTTGAGTCCTATTGCTTATATAGGAGCGAAGGAGCTCTAAGCAGTTACCTCTGACGCCATAGGCTTCCAGTTTCCTCAGTAGTAATTGATGATTCACCAGATCGAAAGCTTTCGTCATGTCCATGTATAAGGCAAATACAGGGTTTTTGGAATCGACTCTGGGATAAATTAGATTTAAAAATTCATAAATCGCAAGGGTAATAGACATACATTTACGAAATCCTTTCTGTTCGTTTATAAATAAATTATTATTTTCAAAGAAACTATATAGATTTTTGTACAGAACCTTTTCAAAGATTTTTGAGAAAATTGGTATTAAAGCTATAGGTCTGTAATTTTTTATATTTAGCTTATCTTCTTTTTTGTAGAGAGGTTTTATGATTGTTATCTTAAGTAGGGACGGAAATACACCCTGTTCTAAGCAAAGATTGATGATATAAGAGAGGATAGGAGCAATTGTAGAGCAAACATGTTTTAAAACCAATACGCAAATATCATCAAATCCAGTACATTTAGTATTTTTCAGGTTTCTGATAATGCTGCAGACATCGTCAGGGTCTGTGGGGCTTAAAAAAATGGATCTCGGGTTGCTGTCAATATATGATAGTTTTGACAAATTATTTTTAGAAGTTTGAGGCAAATCATGATCTATATAGTAATTATTAAAACATTCTGCAATTTCTTTAGGATCTTTAATTATCTTGTTGTCAACCATTAACTGAGTAATATTTTCTTTTGGATAATTTGGTTTGTTGTCATTTAAAACGTCCCAGGTGGCCTTACTTTTATTCTTTGAATTAAGAATATAATGGTTGTTTCGAGCTTTCTGTGTCAGTTTTATAATTTTGTTGAATCTGAGCGAATACGATTTGAAGATTTCTCTATCATTTGGATTCTTTGTGTGTCTATATTTCCATAGAAGAGAGCGTTTCCTTTTACTGCATTTTTTAATTCCAGATGACAACCACTTGGATTTATTTTTAACTTTTACAATGATTTTTATGACAGGGAAACATAAATCGTAAAATAATTTGAACAGACTATAAAATTCTTCGAAAGCCTTCTCTGCTCTATCAGTTTGAAATACTTCACTAAAAGAAAGAGCACTAATTGAGTCACAGAACTTTTTAACATTCTCCTTTGAGTAGTCTCGCTTAAATATAAACCAATGGTTAAACAAACAGGTCTTCCTTACCGGGCAGTTTAAGACTTGGGCCTTATGGTCAGATACGCCTAGCTCATGGAGTTCACATTTAGCGCCTCGAATATTATGCAAGATGTTATCTATACAAGTACCACTTTTCGGTCTTGTAGGTACTCTTACGGAAGGTTTTAGTCCATAACCCAAACAAAGCTGCTCAAATAGTGACGAATATTTGCATTTTTTTAATAAATCAATATTGAAGTCACCACAAATAACTATTTTTTTATTACTATTACATGTAAGCATCTTTAAAATGTCATCAAAATTATTGAAAAATATGTCAAAAGATCTGTTGTTGTTTTTTGGGACTCTATATAAACAAATAATAATTAAATTATGATCGATTAATTCAATACCACAACACTCAAATATATTGGGAATACTATATTTTTCAACGTTTTTCAAAACATTAAATTTTATTTTGTCATTAATTAAGATACATGCGCCCCCTCTGCGCTTGTTTCGAGAAAAGTGAGAACTCAGGACAAAATTAGGAATATGTAAAAGTTCTACGTCATTGTCTGTCATGTTGTGCTCTGTGAAACACATTACATCTATTTTTTGCTTTATTTCTGCTAAGTCATTCAAACACACCGTTAGTAAGTCCGATTTATTAATCAATCCAGATACATTCTGATGCAATATGTTGAGACGATTATAATCGAAAAAACTCCTCACAATTACTGTTAACAGATTTCTGAGATCCAAAATCAGTTTGAGTTCCTCTACTAACAAAATTATTGTTTAATTCACTATTAGAAGTATCATAATATAGCATGTGAGCACTAGACTCAATCAAGCAGTCATTCTTATTTTCTAAATTAAATCTATGACGGTTCGTCGTATAGTGCAAACGCAAGATTTCTCTTAAGATAAAGCGACCTGCATGTATGGGAAAATAGCTTAGTTTGGGTCTTTGTTTGGAAAATTCCAAATCGAGAAATGTTGCGTTTGTGAACTGGCCAGATATCTTACGTAATATATGGTTTATCTGGCCTTCTTTAAGGCAACTATTGGATGAATTCTCGCATATTATTATATTCGTATTTTTAATACCTTCACACCAGGCTAGAAGTCGCTCACGTATACTCGACATGCTATCATCATTTGCGAAGCCAAATAAAATAATACAATCACTCATTGTAAGGGTGGGTATTTCTGAGATGCAAGAATTCAGCAAGTCGTTAATTTTCCCTCCCGATTGCCAAAAACAAAAGACGTCATATTTGTCCCCTAGTAGTCGCTGGAGTATCGTTCGAATTCCCTTTCCTTGTTGGTCAGCCAGAATAAGTACTTTGGTTTTTCGATTATCTGTGTACGTTTGTTTGGGTATCCCGCTTATATGATTTGAGGGATTTTCTTCCTTATCTTGGCATAACGGGCTCATGGACGAGACGTGTTCCTGCTGAAGTACTGTATCGTCGGCGAGAACTGATTCTTTAGTGAAAGTCAGTGAGTGTTCACTACTGTCGCTATCAAACAGTTGCTCATAATGTTCAATGTTGATTTTTTGCAAGTTATCTATATCTTCCATAATTCTATGATTTTGTATTTGTAATTTTGTTATGCGTTTCTTCAAATTATTTATCTTTTTTCGTTGTTTTTTTAACTTCATTTTATACTTCTTAGAGATTAGAGAATTCTTCGTAGATCCTATTATATTATCAGTTTGTGTAGATTGGTTATTAGTTGTTGTCATGTTCTTGGTGGGCGAAGATACAGGTGACGATAATATTCTTTTTACTCTCCTGATCAAGGGAGAATTGATTGAGCTGATGGAGTTTTCAGTTAAGTCAATTTTCTTGTAAAGGGCTACAACTCGGGATAATTTCTCGACTCTTTGAGAAAGTTGTGAATTTTGAGATAATAGATTATTTATTTCGTCATCTGCTGAACTAAGTTTTATCTTGAGACTGGATATTTCACTTTGATATTCTTCAAGTTCTAGATTGTTTATATTTGGTAAACTTCGTGTTGAAGAATCGAATGACACTCCATCATGGTCCATAATGTTTTCGTCCAGTGAATTATGGACGAATAGTGGAGTACGTTGCTTTTGCCTATGAGTGATATTTTCGTCTTCGTTATTATCAGCCATGTTTTTATACGAAAATAAAACAATTTATTTTAATTTTATTTTAATTTCTTCCCTCCCGGATTCGATCTTGGGTTCTCCGCTGTATGTGAGAATTTGCGCTTGCCGTCGTACCACTAGGCCAGCGCGCTCGATACATCAGCGGGCGAAATACGTAACTGGTTGCTTGCAGGTTGCGATGAGTGATGAATTTTTAAATTGTCGCGCCTTCACAAAAAGCAGCCACTGTCGATAAAATCTCCAAAGTTGCCGTACAGTCAATAGGTGTCACCACTATGTGTGATCGAATTGCTTGAAAGGTCACGGTATTTGAATAAAAAACGGAAGAATTATTAATTATTATGTTAAAAGTCCTTATGCGGAGGTCAAAATAGTTTTGTTTTCACTAAATTATTGTTATTTCTCATAGGAATAGTCACTCACTCTCTTTCTGATGCACAAAGTTAAATAAAAATGAAGTTTTTTCTTTAATTAGTCACTTAGTGTTTTATCACAGTTTCCTAATTACATTCCCAAAGTTTGACTGGATAACATTGTCACTAACGTATCTCACATATTTATATCTTTTAGTTCGAGTTTCACACAAACTTTACTTGATTAACTATTTTTAACAAAATTGAATATAGGAGCTCAATGTTTACTCGGCAAAGCGCCCTCTACCGTGCGTAGAATTATAATTTACAGTAATGATTCTATTAGTTCATTATTTTTCCAACAAAAAAAATGTCTGAAATAAAATTTAATGATCTAAAAGACCATGTGATTGGTCGATATATAAAAAAAAAAATAAATGAAAAAAAAAAGATACCTAAGGCTATTATGTGATTAATTGGCCCTGGATTTCAGATACTCATGTGATTGAGTAAGATAAGCAGAAATATCATGTGATTGATATACCGTGAATATAGATAGATAGATAGATAGATATACTTTATTGCACAAAAAAAACACAACTTTAAAAGGCATTACAGAAACTTAATTGTACAATTTCGGCGGTCTTATCGCTGGAAGCGATTTCTACCAGACAACCTTCAGGCAAAGGACATTTGATAGTAGAGGAGGGGTAGGTGGTGCAATATTGAAAAAGGGAAATAAGAGTGAACTGTATATATATATATTAAAATATTTATAATGCTAATACATAAATAAACAAAATATTATATACTAATAAATAAATATGTTATGCTTGGATAAAATAATATAAAGTACTAGATATACATTCATATAAATTAGGATCTTAGACGGACCATCGCCTAAAACTTAAAGGGATTGCTATTTATTTATTTAAAAGGTGAGTTTTGACTCGAGCTTTAAAAATGGTTAATGATGGAGACTGTCTTATTGATAGGGGTAGGGAGTTCCATAGACGGATGGACTGGACAGTGAAGGACTGGGTATAGAAATGAGAGGAGTGGGAGGGAGTCATAAGGCGGAGATGTTTGGAAGAACGCATATGACCCTGGATGGGCTGCAAAAACTGGAAACGCTCCCGGAGATAAGGTGGTGATTTTGGGTTGAATAGTATTCTATATAAGAAGAGAAGAATGTGGAAGTCACGACGAAGACGAATAGGGAGCCATTGGAGTCGAGATCGATACTCGGAGACGTGGTCATATTTACGTAGACCATAAATTATTCTGATGCAAAAATTTTGAAGACGTTCAAGCTTGTTGAGTAGGTTTTGATTCAGGTCTAAGTAGCAGCAGTCTGCATAGTCAAGGATAGGGAAAAGAAGAGCTTGTACAAGCGCAATTTTGGTAGGTATTGGTATGAAGTTGCGTAACCGATTTAGAGCTCCAGCTGCAGCGAACATTTTCCTACTAACCTGGGTAATTTGTGTTGTCCAGGATAACGTACTGTCGATGTGGATGCCCAGGTTTTTTACTGTCGTACTGAATTGAATTTGCACACCGTCAAAGAGTATTGGTGGCAAGGCACTCCAGTTGATCCTGGAAATTAGCCTGGCACTTCCAACAGTTATAACCTGCGTTTTGTCAGGGTTAACCTTGAGCCCAAATGACCGACTCCAGGCTGAAATCCGGCTTAGGTCAGAGTTGATAATTTGTATGGTGCTGGAAATATTATCAAGGCTACCCTGACTATAAATTTGGAGATCGTCTGCATATAGATGATGAGAAGAGGAGAGGTTATGAGTAATTGAATTGATGAAAATAGCAAAAAGGAGAGGAGACAGAACGCCACCTTGCGGCACGCCAGCTCTGATATCGCACCATGTGGAAATGGAGTCTTCAGTGCGAATGCGTTGCCGACGGCCATACAAGTAACTACGAAACCAATCAATAACCGTTGGAGATATGTTAAGAGAATGAAGTAAACCAAGCAAAATGTCAAAATCCACAGTGTTGAAAGCGTTACTGAAATCTAGCAACGCTAAAACAGTTAGAAACTTTTCATCCATGCCTTGTCGGATGTCGTCTGTGATTTTGACTAACGCTGTGGCCGTGCTATGACCTGGACGGAAACCGGATTGGAATGGGTCCAAGAGTTCGTTTTCGGACAGGAAAGTAGTGAGCTGTTGATGTACTACCCGCTCGAGGACTTTGGAAAGGAAGGGTAGGATAGATATAGGTCGATAATCTGAGTATGAGGAGGGGTTAGACTTTTTAGGGAGGGGAGTAACCTGCGCGTCCTTCCATGCTTCGGGAAAAGTACTCGTGGAGAGAGAGTGGTTGAGGATGTGAGTAATAATAGGAGTGAGGATGTCGAGGAGAGGGATGATCATATTACGGCTGACGCCATCAGTACCGATGGCGTTGGAAGCGATGGAGTGTATGTTCCTCTTAACATCACAATCGGTTACTTGACTAAAAATAAGACTAGGATGGTCAGGCATTGGAAGACTAGAAAGCTGATGTAGTGTATTTGCTTTTGTTGCGTCACTGATAGACGAAGACGTTGAGAAATGCTTATTTAAAGAATCGATATCAATATCTTTGGAGGAGAAATTATGACGAGTTCTTCCAATACCAAGTGACTTTAAGAATTTCCAGACTTTAGCAGGGTCACCGTTTTCTACGGATTTATGAATATGGCGTCGTGAGCGTCTCTACACAACATATTGCAGCGATTCCGAAGTAATTTATATTTATCGCGGTTTTTGTCGGACGGGTTCATTTTGTACTTTGTTTTTGCGGCATTTTTTTTGTCCATGTACGATTTTATGTCCTCAGTCAGCCAGGGTGCTGGAGCGTGCTTCATCTTGACTGGTCGAATATATGAATATATGAAATATATGAATTATCATTAATGAAATATAGATAGACTATAGGTATATTTACACATTTTTTTTATAAATTAATAAATTATTACGTAGAATTATAATTTACAGTAATGATTCTATTAGTTCATTATTTTTCCAAAAAAAAAAAATGTCTGAAATAAAATTTAATGATCTAAAAGACCATGTGATTGGTCGATATATAAAAAAAAAGATAAATGAAAAAAAAAGATACCTAAGGCTATTATGTGATTAATTGGCCCTGGATTTCAGATACTCATGTGATTGAGTAAGATAAGCAGAAATATCATGTGATTGATATACCGTGAATATATGAATTATCAATAATGAAATATAGATAGACTATCATGCGATTGATATGTCTAAAGAATAACGATGTGAAATTGTAAACCATTGTAAATGATTAGAACAAATTTGTATGATTAGTTACTTTAGTTAAGTTAGAGTGCTTGATATTGTCAAATGAAATCTATTGAAATATCCTTCATAGTAATATCATGTGATTGATATACCGTGAATATATGACTTATCATTAATGAAATATAGATAGACTATCATGCGATTGATATGTCTAAAGAATAACGATGTGAAATTGTAAACTATTGTAAATGATTAGGTCTAGCTTTGTATGATTGCTTGATATTGTGATACTCAGATACAGTGTTAAAAACAAAGTAAATTTGTAATGTCTGAATTATTGTTTATGTAATTTTATCTCTTTAGAAGTAGTACTACTTAGACTGGATATCAAATTGGCCGAGTGTTAGGTTCATTCTGATTACATGTATGGGGACATACATGCGGTCAGGATGGACGAGTGTTAGGTTTGTTATAATATTACGGTTATTTTATTAATATAATTATTGTGTTTAATTTAAAAAAATATGTATATATTAATTTAATTATAAAATCGATAAAGTAATCGATACAAAAAAGGTAGTGACGGTCGGCCATATTGGATGGGCAGTTTTTGGTTTGAGCGGCGAGCAGTGCAGTTGTCCAAGATAAGTTTATTTGTAATTGTGCATTAAGTAACTGTAAGACAGACAATATACCAAGAGATATTCACCCTACATTGAGTTTTATTACAAATGCATCAACAAATAAGCGAAAAAAAATTAACTGTTCTATACAAAATATAATATCCACCCGGAAATCATTAAGAACCAGCTT
>JADPWL010000567.1:0-11147 GCA_019059595.1 Marasmia exigua
TATCTAAAGCCAATCGTAACATCCGCTATTTTTGGGGTCAAAACAATTCCTTATTGATAAACAATATAGCTAAATGGTTTATTCAAACGGCAGAGCACATTTCCGTGAATTGGGACCCATGACATGTCAGATCCAACATGCTCCTCATAAACATGCTTTAAGTTAATGTCATCTTGTTTAATAGAATTAACGAGATTTGCATTGTCTCGTACAAGTTGTTTGGATTTTTTTGTGTAAGTTTTGATTGATGTAAAAAACATTCTAATTTTTAATGCGTCTCCATGGCAAAATAACCTCCTAATGTTATTTGATTCTCACAAGCAACGTCATCAAAAATTATGACAGAATCAGGGTAAAGCATCATGGTGGACCTCAATATTTCGCTATTATGATTGTATTTACTAAATGATATTGCCGGCACCATATCTAAAACCTTTCAAGATATGATAATATTTAGGTTGATACAGTGATTTTGAATACACATAAAGGTACGGAATCTGAGTCCATTTTATGCAATAATAAACTTATTACTAAATTGGTTTTCCCACTATTAGACGGACCACAAACAAGACAACGTATTGTACTTCGGTAATAAATTTCCATGTCGTTTTGGCTGGATAGATGACGTAGGACAGATGCATTTTAATTTAAGCGACTCTTTTTGTTTAACAAACTTCATTATTTCGTATAAAACGTGACTGCAGTGTTGTATTAGTCACCGTTGAATGAGCGAAAGATTTAACGTTAACGTATTTTAAAGCAACGGTTATCTAAATCTTACTCGGGTCTCTCAATCGACACTGAGTTAGAAGTCTGGCGTGTGATCATACCACAGGCTTGCAGAGAGATACTTACCACGGGTCTCTCAACCAAACAGCTAGGCAGTGTTTGATGCGTGATCTTACCATGGGCTCGCAGAGGGATACATACTTACCATTAGTCTCTTAACCGAACATCTGTAGTGTATTATTGAGACACTCTCCAACCGCAAAGTGAGCGTAGCGAACGAACGGTCAGCAAAGCTGACCAGGCGGGGGGAGAAGTTCTCAATAATACACTACTAGTGAGAGTGGCCTATTCTACTCTGCCGGGGACCACACGGCAAACTGTCGTCTGCAACCTATCCCATAAAAATTGTTTAGATAAGTAATTAGGTATTTCCCTAAACGTCGTCACAAGGACACTAACCATACCAGTAGCCAGAGGAAACGCTGAAACCCGCATCCGATGCACTCGCCATCTGCAAACGAAGTTAAATATTCATTTCCACTGCATCGAAACGCAATAGCCTTTCATTCGCTCTCATAATTACAAATTAATAATGTTGCAAGCAGTCAGACGGAGTTGTCGATTGAAATAAGTAGTTCACTATAGTCTAAGCTTTTAATATGTTATTTTTATAATAAGCGTCATACCTAAACAGTTGCATATTAGTCTCAACAATTTACAGTTGCCAAAATTCACCTATCTAACTCTCCAAAAAGCAGCGATTGTTAACACTTGCAGGATAGTCCACAATTTTTTACAGCTTGAATCGGATTCTGACATCATAACATTATAATACTTTTCCTCTACAACTTTGCTTGGCCAAAAGCCCGCAATTTTGTTAGCGTACCCCAAAATGGGAGAATATATTTATATATTTCAAACACAATAATAGTAATAATAATTCTCACAACATCTCATACGTTGACGTGATTCCGTAATAAGTAGCTTAAGCACTTGTGTTACAGATATCAGACAACAGAGGAACACAAATATATACTTGAATACATATGTTACACCCAGACACCGAACAAACACAAGTGTTCATCGCACGAATGTTTGTCCAGGGTGGGGATCGAACCCATGACCTTTGGCGTCAGAGGCAGGGTCACTACCAATTGCGCCATCCGGTCAGTCAAATTTAACTCCAAACAGTGAAAATAATGTAAAAAGTGTAACCAAATTTGGAAAGTGAAAACTCGGGAATGAGCTTACAGCCGCGGTGTTCCCTGAGCGCTATGACATGTTCTTTATCAAACGAGGTTTGAAAATTGTTCTTCTCTCACGGCAGGGAGCGGCATGACTGTGCTCCGGCATTGTTGATGTCTATGAGCGGCGGTTACCGTTTACCATCAGATGGGCCGCAAGCTCGTCTGCCTATTTAAGGGTCACCTTACCCGTCAGGGCAGGGCACACTAGCGACGCCAATCGATTTTAATTTTTAGCTACTAAACCGGATCTATTTTACACAATTTCGGGGGTTTGAACCTCTCAGTAAACACTTATAAGTAAAGTAAAGTAAAGTATCAGCCTATAAACTGTCCCACTGCAGGGCAAAGGCCTCCATCATAGAAATCAAGTTATCGCTACTATGATGGGATTAGGCTTAATCACCACGCTTGCCAAATGCGGATTGGTGATCACAAACCCGAGCTATGTTCGAAAAATTCGAAACATACTTTTCGCTCGACCCGGGAATCGAACCCAGGACCCCGAGATCACGGCCCGGTACTTAACCCACTATACCATCAGTAAACACTTATACTATTTATTAAATAACCATGCACAAATGTTGGGGTCCGTTTTTGTACGCAAAAAATTGATTCACGCCAAAAATTTTGGCCGCTTTTGGCGTGAATAAATTTTTCTCGTACGCGTTGGACCCGATATTTGTGCATGGTTATTTAATAAATAGTATAAGTGTTTGCCGAGAGGTTCTAATTTTAAAATAGAAATTGTTTAAAATAGATCCCGTATAGTAGCAAAAAATTTAAATCGATTGGGGTCGCTAGTGTGCCCTACCCGTCACCTAATAAAAAAGTGGGTTTTACTGAGTGAAAAAGACAATAATTCGAAGAAACAGGTGCATGCAGAATAATCAGCTATACCTAACTACTAACCTTTAACAGTTAACAATCTGACGTCCGACAGAGGCAATTATTTTTTATTTAATATTTTCAGTTTTATCAAAATGAATTTGATTCGAATCTCGCTCCTAAGGCTATTTTGTTTGTGTGCGTGAATGGGCCAGCTACCAGAGTGTTAGATCAATGTAAGTGATGTTGTGAAATATTTATTTATTTTTATTTTATTTATTTATAGTAATTGTGCTGTTTATGTGTTTGTTTGTTTGTATAAGTTTTGTTTTGTTTAGATGGTATAATTCTCAATTATGAATTTAAAAAAATCAGAAAGAGAGAATCCTTACACCGGTCAATTTCTAATTAAAAACGTGTAAAGAGAATCACTCGACATTGGCAGAGTTATATGAGTGTTTGCCGTGGGCAAACAGTAGCAGCCATAAAAAAAATAGGTGCAGTGATATTTAGACTAATTTAATACCTACATAATATAATATTATGTAGCGTAAAACGACTATTGTACAAAAATATATAGATGGATAGATAGATAGATAGATATTCTTTATTGCACAAAAATAAAATACAAGCATGATACAACAGCAACAGACAGTACAATAAGGCGGTCTTATCGCTTGTAGCGATTTCGCCCAGACAACTTTTGGTTGCAGGAAAGAAATATCGTATTCGTAATAAGTACCTAGTTTAACGAATGAAATTGAGAATATATCGTAGGTACTAGAATATTCAGTATAAAACTAAGAAATAAACTAGTAAACTAAGCCAAACACTAAGCTCCATACAGAATCCCGACAGCACGCTGCGTGATCCCACCGAATCGGTCGCAGATAATAACGCGCTAATAACGCATAACGCGGATTATAGCGCGTTAAATAACGCTAATGATAATGTGCGTGAGATATGAATAATGGGGGATTGCAACGGTTTGATGCGTTCGGAGAATGTGCCGCGAATTTGGGATACAGGATGTTTGTTTTTATCCTGTTTTGAATAATTTTTGTTACACACACACACACAAGTACAAACAATTGTGAGCATGAACATGTTTGTTGGTATTGGTCTGGGTGTTTCCTATTTATTATACGTATGTATTTACAAAAGAAAAAGTATTATATGTATATATTTGTAATCCCACTGGTGATTCTGATATCCGTAACACAGGTGCTTGAGCTACCTATCTCGGAGTTAGATCAATGTATGTGATGTAGTGAAATATTATTATTAATTTTTATGGTTTTATTTTAAGAGATAGAGGGCAGACGACATGACGGTGCACCTGATGGTAAGCAATTACCAGGCACCGGCAACACCAGAGTAGCCAAAAGTGCGCTGCCGGCCTTTTAAAAAAGGATACGCTCTTTTCTTTAAGGTTTGCAGGTCGTATCGCTCCGGAAATACCGCAGGCGATAGTTCATGGATGCTTGTCAAACACCGTTTGCTTCAATATTCATTGAGAAAATATATAGAGTTGCATGCAAATAGTCAAAAGTTTACTTGTAATATCTATAATATAAAAATGAATCGCAAAATGTGTTGGTAAGCGCATAACTCAACAACGGCTGGACCAATTTGACCAATTCTTTTTTTAAAATGTTCGTTGAAGTCCAAGGATGATTCTTACGGCGAGAAAAAATCTAATAATTGTCAAGAAAACTCTAAAAACAGCCCTTTTCTTTTTGACATACAAACGTTTTCTAACTAAAACGTAGAATCAATTTGAGTTTTATTGCTATTATATAAAGTTCATATTTGTTGCCACAATACATTTTTTTTTGACAGGACGAAGTCTGTCGGGTCAGTTAGTTATAGATAAAAATCTATAGTTAAGTAAATTTGATATATAAGATTAAAATAAGTTGAAAATAAAATAAGCTTCCAAACCAAAACACTTTCTATACTCTATGTATGTTATGCATTATTGAACGAATTTTGATACTTATATTAAAGCGACGGGTAGTCCTAACTAGCGACACCAATCGATTTAAATTGTTAGCCACTAAATCGGATCTATTTTAAACAAATTTAAACGGCAGTCTCTAAGCAAACACTTATACTAATTATTATTTAATAATAGTGTACTACTTTTTGATCTGTTTTTGGCCTCGAAATTTGGATTAACGCCATAAGTAGCCATTTTTGGCGGTAATTCAAATTTCGAGTATAAAAGTAGACCCAAAAGATTAGTATAGATAAGTGTTAAATTAATAGTAGATTTTTTTTCCGATAGGCTGCAGCTTCGAAATTATTAAAAGGATATCCGGTTTAGTTGCTAACAATTTAGATCAATTGGCGTCTAGTGTGCCCTACCCGTCACGGGCCGAGTTCACCAACTTTTTAAACAACGGTAATCACGCTTTAACCATGCAAGCACCATTATGCGGTTAAAGTGTGATTACAGTTGTTTTAAAGTTTTTGAGCTCCGCCTTAAGCTATTCACAAAAATAACCATCCTGTGAATATACAAACTTCCTCCCAACAATGAGGTATTCTGTCGCAGCGTGTAATTGCCCTAACACCGCTCGTGTGAAGGGCCCTTAATGCGGATTAGCTAACACATTTACACCTTTTTTGTCAAGTCGGCTCTTTGTGGTAGCCACTATTGTAGTGTAGTTTTGAGTTTCTGTTTACTACACTACATCATTATGGGATTTAGCAGTTGCAGAAATGATCTATATGTATATACATAGATCATTTTAACGAAGATTTTAAGATCTAATAAACGTTAATGGTCGAGTGGAGGCCACGTACAGGAAGTCACAGCCGTGGTGCCCCCCACAAGGTGGACCGACGATCTGGTGAAGATCGCGGGAATCCATTGGATGCGGGCGGCACAGGACCGATCTGTGTGGAGAACATTGGGGGAGGCCTATGTCCAGCAGTGGACGTCTATTGGCTGAAATGATGAAACGTTTTTGCCGGATACCTATGTTACATTACGAATATGTACATTATTTCTTTCCTCTGTCCAAAGGTTGTATAAAAAATCGCTACAAGCGATAAAACCGCCGTATTGTAGGTACTGTCTGTTTTTGTCGTATCATACATGTATTTTGTGTTTGTGCAATAAATCATAAATCATAAAATCATTTATTGCCCAAAATGTGGTACAGTACGTGGAAACATTAACAATGACTCTCACAATTTGCTAAAGTTATAATGGCATGAAATAGAAAATATAAATCAAATAATTAATAACTAAAACAACAAATTAATTTTATCGTCGAGATCGTCTCCGAGGCCCACGGCTTGCATAAACCGTACAATGGCCTTGGGAGCGATAGCCTTAACATCCTCTGGGCAGATGTGGTAACTGCCCAGGGTGCGGCTTCTTGGGTGCCCGAGGGCATCACATTGACAGAGGACGTGCATCGGTGTCTCGTCCTCTGCCTTACAGAATCTGCAGGTGGGATCTCCGGCCAGCCCGGTTCTTGTACCGTGCTTGTTTAGCCTGCAATGACCAGTAATGGTTCTTGTGAGGATACTCAACTGTCCGCGAGATAGCGCTAATACCTCTTGCGAGTATTTGTTGGAGAATCCTGTCATTAAGGTCTTGGCGTGAGCCTGACCTGTCGACCTGAGCCATAGTTGTTTACTTTGTTCGATCGAATATTATTGTATTATTATTTCCTATTTTACAATCATTCATAAATTCATAAACTTTATTGTGCATGAAATCAGGTACATATTTACAGATCTTTTGAAACAATTAGTTCTCTAACTTCTACCTTTACAGGTGTATGCACATTATTTAAACTTAATTGACAAGCTATTTCGACTTAGTACATTATTTTATTTTCCAATATATTTTTTAGGGTTCCGTAGCCAAAATGGCAAAAACGGAACCCTTATAGTTTCGTCATGTCCGTCTGTCCGTCTGTCCGTCTGTCCGTCTGTCACAGCCGATTTACTCGGAAACTATAAGTACTACAGTGATGAAATTTGATGGGAATATGTGTTGTATGAACCGCTACAAAAATATGACACTAAATAGTAAAAAAAAGAATTGGGGGTGGGGCCCCCCATACATGTAACTGAGGGATGAAATTTTTTTTTCGATGTACATACCCGTGTGGGGTATCAATGGAAAGGTCTTTTAAAATGATATAAAGTTTTCTAAAAAACATTTTTCTTAAAGTGAACGGTTTTTGAGATATCAGCTCTCAAAGTCGTAAAAAGTATGTCCCCCCCCTCTATTTTTATAACTACGGGGTATAAAATTCTAAAAAAAATAGAGGTGATGCATGCTAATTAACTCTTTCAACGATTTTTGGTTTGATCAAAGTATCTCTTATAGTTTTTGAGATAGGTTGATTTAACTGTAATTTTGGACTTTGCTGCTACGGAACCCTTTGTGCGCGAGCCCGACTCGCACTTGGCCGGTTTTAATTAGTAGAATTCAGACATAACTAACTATTAACGAAATTTATTCCATTAACCTTAATACATAATATCAAATCACCTAAATCAGTAATACATAATGTACAACCTGTGCGGATAAAGAATGGAATATGATCTCATCATTTTTCTAAGCCATTCACGCAGACGCACACGCATTTGTCATTAAGAAACTGATCTCATCATT
Organism: Marasmia exigua; assembly: GCA_019059595.1. Taxonomy (NCBI): domain Eukaryota; kingdom Metazoa; phylum Arthropoda; class Insecta; order Lepidoptera; family Crambidae; genus Marasmia; species Marasmia exigua. The sequence goes on from JADPWL010000567.1 coordinate 7,447, forward strand.
TCTCTAAGCCATTCACGCAGACGCACATCATCGTCATCAGCCCATTTATGTCCCCACTGCTGGGGCACGGGCCTCCCTCAATCACACGAGGGGTAATTGCCATACTCACCACGCTTGGCAGACGGGTTGGCGAGGGGTTTTGATATAAATGCTGAGTTTTCCTTCTCTGGGTGCTGATGATCATGCCAGCAGCTTTACCTTAGTCGCCTTTTACGACACCTCGGTAAGACCTGTGCGGATAAAGATGGGATCAGAAATGGCGGCGCAATCTATTCACTTCTCGCTCGCACACTATTGCCCCCCCCCCCCCCCCGCACCCCACGAGTGCGGTCATCTTGGGTCATCTCAATCATTTCTCTAAGCCATTCACGCAGACGCACACGCATTTGTCATTAAGAAACTGATCTCATCATTTCTCTAAGCCATTCACGCAGACGCACACGCATTTGTCATTAAGAAACTCATCTCATCATTTCTCTAAGCCATTCACGCAGACGCACACGCATTTGTCATTAAGAAACTCATCTCATCATTTCTCTAAGCCTTCACGCAGACGCACACGTATTTTGTCATTAAGAAACTGATCTCATCATTTCTCTAAGCCATTCACGGCAGACGCACACGTATTTGTCATTCAAGAAATCATCTCATACATTTTAGCTAAGCAATTCACAAAGACGCGCATTTGTCATTAAGAAACTCATATCATCATTTCTCTAAGCAATCATCGCAGACGCACAAGCCATTTGTCATTAAGAAACTCATCTCCATCATTTCTCGAAGCCATTCAAGCAGGACGCACACGGCATTTGTCATTAAGAAAATAATCTCATCATTTCTCTATGCCATTTCACGCAGGACGCATACGCATTTGTCATTAAGAAACTCATCTCATCATTGCTCTAACGCATTCACGCAGACGCATACGCATTGTCGTAAGAAAACTCATTCATCATTTCTCTAAGCCATTCACGGCAGGACGCATACGCATTTGCATTAAGAAACTCATCTCATCATTTCCTAAAGCCATTCACGCAAGACGCCATACGCATTTGTCATTAAGAAACTCATCTCATCATTTCTCTAAGCCATTCACGCAGACGCACACCGACTTGTCATTTCTTTTTAATGGGAAAACTCATCTCAGCATTCTTCTATTGCCCTTCACGCAGACGCATACGCATTTGTCATTAAGAAACTCATCTCATCATTTCTCTAGAGCCATTCACGCAGACCGCATACGCATTTGTCGTTAAGAAAAATCATCTCATCATTTCTCTAAGCCATTCACGCAGAAGATACGCATTTGTTCATTAAAGAAACCATTCTCATCATTTCTCTAAGCCATCACGCAGTTTTACTGAAAACCTACTAGTATTTAGAGATTTAGGTAATTTCGGTATTTATTGTGAATGAATAAAGAATATCTATCTATCTATGTTTGACAGTGAGAGAGTTATGCAATCACGAATAGGCAGGTTCGACCTAAAGGCCTGAAAGGAAACCAGCGTGAAGCGGCGTGCGTGTGTTTCGCCATGCAATGCCCTTCGTTCCGGACCGACCCCATCCGGGGGGACGGGGGAATTTAAAGGTTGACCGTAAGATTGTGACTACAATGGTGATGCAGGTACCTATCAGTGGGTGGCAACAGCTGCAGGTGATCCGTCTGCTCGTCTGCCCCCTATCACATTAAAAACGGGCTAAACGTAGGAAATGTTATTATTAGTGCGCAAGTGTGCAAGGGGGTACAAGATTACGCCCTGTGGCTAGGGGCGTTTAAGAATACTGCCAAGGTTTTTCCGGCCTGTCGTAAGAGGCGACTAAACGGGCTTTCGGAGTACGTGAGCGTACCCACTGCTGGGGAGTGCCTCGCTCAGCATACGATGTTACTGGGTGTCCTGGTAGGTTGTACAGCCTTGAAGGGCTGTATTGCGCCAGATAGGGGTGAAGCAGCGAGCGCGATTAGCGGTACGGTCTAGTCCCGGCTGTGGGGTTTCCGACCGCGATTGCGCGGTGATGGACATCCCAGGGGTTTTAGTTAGGGTTTGAGTCCCACACACCACCTTGTTCCCTACATGTAGCAATGACGGCCATGATGGTTTCCCCTAAGAAAAAAAAAGGGGGTACAAGACTGCCAACTTACAGATTTCGGAATGGTTCTAAGTTTTTTTTTGGTGATGTTTGTCAGACGAGCAGACGGAAAACCTAATGGTAAGCGATTGTCACATCCCGTGGACTTAGTGGAAACACAAGTGCGCTGCCAAGCATAACCAACAAAAAAAATCGTTACAATTTTTCGCTGGTATCCGCCACGTATACCTACGCAAGATATATTGTGTGTGCAAGTGTGTGCGCAAACACAAGTGCATACTCTATCTAATCCTTTACACTCATATTATGATGAGACACCTAAGTGACTCGAATATGAAATCGATATTAAAGTCAATGACGTCATAAAATAGAAATTCTCAAATAAGTACCTCCTCTAATTTTCGTGTATCCTTTTTTATGTGATAGGTGGCAGACGAGCAGACGGATCACCTGATGATAAGCGATTGCCGCCACTCATGGGGATGTCCATGAGTTGCGGCACCAGTGGAATCACATATGCGCTGCCAACCTTGAAGCCCCTTCTTTCCCCCGGATTGGGCCTCCGGTACCCTCACTCACGCAGCGAAACACAGCACAGTGCTGCTTCACTATTCTATCTAGATAATGTGTATTTATAATATATACTTTTTAATCAATCTTAAATATCAGAAAGATTGCAGCACCCTGCCCTCTTTTCTACCTAATATCATCTACCTGAAGGTTCTCTGGTAGAGATCGCTCCCAGCGATAAGACCGCCTAAATTTTACATTGTATCTCTGTATTTTTAGCCTTCAAATTTTGTATGTTGTGCAATGGAGAGTACCTATCTATTTATCTATCAATGATGGATGAGAGGTCAGAATCACTCAGCTGGCCCTACTGAAAATCAACGTCATGACCTTTTTCAGGGTCATGACATAGGCTGAGTGGGAGTCATTTATGATGGAGGTCACAACACACAATATATTATTTGCACTGCCTGGTTATTTGTACTCATTATTTTGTTTTTCCTTTGTTTTGTTTTGTTTTTATTTTCTGTATCTATTTTTTTTCTTTTTGTTTGTTTGTTTTTTGTAACTAATGTTGTACTCGTATGTAGTGTTGTGATGTCCAAAATAATAAAATTTTCTTTCTTTCTTTCAAAATATTAATACTTCGCCGTATACTAATTTAGGTACTAAATATGTGCATCGTCAGATTTATAAGTCTTTCCATAGACGCCTCCAATCACACTCATTCCGTTAAAAACGGCGCATCGCAGCTGCAAAAATGACAAAAGGAAAAACCGCTCTGAACTAATCGTGGAGCAATTAAACGTGCTTATTCCTTAATTAAGGGCAAATCGGCCGCTTCTTAAAATAGCTTTCATGCCTTCCCATATACACGAACATACAAAAATAGACCTTTAAGCTTCACAGTAAGACATGTTTTCGTCTTGGCAGTTTTGGGGAAGAGGTTTGCTTTGAAAACTTTTGTCATGGGATTTACAGTCGTTGCTAAGAGGTGAGGGCTGGGTTTTTAAGGGGGGGGAGGGCGAGATGATGAAGACGAGTGTAAATGGGAAATTGTGAGCTAACTCACCGACCGCTGGAATAAAACAATCTTTGCG
>JADPWL010000568.1:0-24968 GCA_019059595.1 Marasmia exigua
CAAATGCTCTGTTGCTGACTGTTACTGACAATATAAATAAATATTTATATCTGAATTTCTTCAATCGATTCTCAACTTACTAAAAAGAAACAGGTTTGTTTCAATGTCCATTGAGGATTTTTTTCTATATATCTGGCTCATCGTTCTCCTGTCTTTTTCCTAGGATATCAGATGTCGAAGCGGTATTTCTTCTTATTTCATATGTTACTGTCATCGAATAATTCCCTTCTTATTAATTCATGTTACGCAGTCCATCCATCTTCAACTGTGTAAAAGTAGATAACTCTTCTGCAAATTCACCACACACACAAATAGTCGTATACTCGTAGATCGTGAAAGGTGGACTCCTTTTACATCACTTAGATTTCGGTCCATTGTACATGATGGGTCCGCTGGCTATAGAAGCCAGCCCAGCTCCGCCCAGAAGGGCAGTTATTCGCAGGCTTTGTGAAGTAACCTCACCGTTCCGAGGGCTTTTTCGTGCTGGACTAAGAGAGTAAAAGACTCCTCGGCATCCTAAGCCTTGGCACAGAATCGAATATGTATAGGTACGAGTATTATTAGCTATTCTTTCTATCCTTCTACGAGGACTTAATAATTAGCCCCAGTGTACATACACACATATAATTAATACATTGGATTGCGTCCGCTGATTGTGTGACGTACACGTTTCAACCTTTAACCTTTGACGACCTGATTGGAACAGTGGTAGTGAACGCTGCCTCTGATACAAGGGTTGCGGGTTCGATCCCCGCACAGTACAAACATTTGTGTGCATGAATATGTTTGTTTGTATTGGTCTGGGTGTTTGCTATGTATTATAAGTATGTATATGTACAAAAGAAAACTATTATATGTATATATTTGTAATCCCACTGTTGATTCTGATATCCGTAACACAGGTGCTTGAGCTACCTATCTCGGAGTCAGATCAATGTATGTGATGTTGTGAAATATTTATTATTATATTTATTTAACAAATTTAACCTGCCTGGATCTCATAACAGATTGGTTAACAGATTGAGATGGATTCGTTTAAGGTGACGAGTAGGGTACAAATATCGAGTAGATAAACATAGATATAAGAATAACAGAAGGATGTAACCGTTTACATATAATACATTCGTTAAGGTGACGGGTAGGGCACACTTGCGACGCCAATCGATTTTAATTTTTAGCTACTAAGCCGGTTCTATTTTAAACGAGTTCGGGGTTACGACCGCACGGAAAACACTAAGTAGTATAAGTGTTTGCCGAGAGGTTGCAACCTGAAATTGTTTAAAATAGATCCAGTTTAGTAGCTAAAAATTAATATCGATTGGCGTCGCTAGTGCACCCTACCCGTCGCCTTAACAGGATGTATTATATGTAAACTGTTACATCCTTCTGTTATTCTTATATCTATGTTTTTTCTACTCGATATTTGAAACAACTTTTTTGTTAATTTAAATAAAGGATAAAAAAGACAAGTTGCAAGGATCCCTCTTAAAAGAAAAGTGTAGCTTAGAATTTCATGATAAATTTTAAAGGCCCCGAGAAACCTACAAAGATCGAGCGAAGAGATTAGGCAAAATAAATCAAAGTACTTACTTAAGACAAGGCAGGCGAAGTACAAGAGAGTGGGACCAGCAGTGTTGACTACTCGATATCACGAATGGCTGTTGGATGTTTTGTGAAAAATGCTAGGTTGTTAAGAATAGTCCTATTTGGCCAGTATAATAAAAATAAAAATATTTCACAACATCACATACATTGATCTCAACTCTGAGATAGGTAGCTTAAACAACCATGTTACGGATATCAGAATCAACAGTGGGATTACAAATATTAACATTTAATATATTTTTTGTTAATAAATACTTATAATGCATTGAGAACACCCAGACAAATACAAACAGACATATTCATGCACACAAATGTTTGTACTATGAGGGGATCGAACTCGCAATCTTTGGACCAAAGGCAGCGTTCACTGCGAGGGCTTTGAACGCAACAAGGAAGGACTAGCTATGCTGCTAGATGCACTGTTATTACCAGACTCCCCAATCCTGAATTATGGTCTAAGCGTACCCTGGGCTCCAAAACGATAGCTTTGGACGCAACCGGGAATTAGGCGCTAAGACGAGGAGGAGGAAAGAAGGACTGGCTAGGATGATAAGTGCTAGATCTCTAGCACTTAAAGTGCTAAGTTGGTAACACTGGAGTCTGACAGACGGAGCAGCAGAATCGTGTATATTTCAGCTGTCATGTTTATTCAGCGTGCTCGATGCGCTGGTCTAATTGATTCGGAGCATTGGAAGGCGGACTATGGCTGCATATTTACAATTGCTAGTAGGTACATAGATCTGATTAAACGGGCTACACACGGGCGATATCAGTGGCGATATCGGGACGATGGTGGTGGGGATGAAATCGGCTCCTAAGTCGGCTGCTGCACACGTTCCTGCCAGTGAGTATGTGACTGACCGTGTAACAGACTGGTCGTTGACCCGAGATGGCACCGACTCTCTCAAAACATCATAAAATAGGCAAAAAAGTAGGCAACTTTTTTGCCTTGGCACTTACTTACTATGGTGGCACCTAAACAAAGTCGAAAACGGAGGACATCATAAACTGAGCCCAATGAACATTATGAGAAATTTCGAAGCAGATGATTTTGTAAATTTTTCATCCACGCTTTCAACTTTTCATTTTGCTCTTGCTCCTTCGCCATTTTCGGATACTGAAGCCAAATAGCTGATTTCTTTCCACTGATTTTGTTGATCCAACATGTTAAATGGACTTCATTCATGATACCTGCTACGTAGGTCAAGTTGCCTAAGTTGGACCGGTTCGTAATTTGTACCACCTCAAAATCTACCAAACCTTAATATTTAGATTTGAATTGGCAACACTAAAAAGAAGTGCTACCAATATGACGCAATCGCTGCCATTTTGAATTCGGTGACACAACAGGTTAAATTGTGGTGAACAAAAATAATTATTAGGACGTTTTTATCTTGTTTTTCCGATGTTTGGCTAAGGATTTCCTGTTGCAATGCTAAGTACACTACAGCTGCTATATACGTTTTTGGAAAGGACACTTATTAGTGTGTTTTTTAGAAAATATATTTTCACGATTGGCATTTCGAGGTTATGACGCAGGCTTGCATAAATATAAAACTTAGTGTTGCCTAATTTGTACCAGGTAGGGTACCCCTAAATTGTACCGGTACAATTTAGGTGTATAATGGTTCTTCAACTCGTTTTTTAACTAGATGAAAACCTTTTCAGATGTCTGGCGACAGTAAAAAGTAATATAAATGGACGCAAGGTGACTTACAAAAAGCCTTTGATTGTTTAAAAAATAAATCTATGGGAATTAGTCAGTGTTCACGCACGAAGAGAGTTAATTAAACCTTTTCTTTTTATGACTCCTCTTTTCAAATGAGTGTTGATTTTTCTTATTTTAATTTATAATATTTAAAAGTTCCTATATTGAAATTGCAAGGCTGATTAGTTCATAAATATTAACAATATTTTCAACTGATTAAGATTTAAGTAGATTAAGAGAAAACTTGAGTAGTTTTATATACTTGAAATTATTATTTTATAACGGTGTTATTTTTGGTTATTGGAAGTTTATTTGGAGTACTTAGGTACATTGTTAATGTTTTGAAATTTAAGATACTATTTTTATAAAGATTTATAACGCCAAAACTAATTTAAATTTATAAAAGGCATTTGCATTTAATTAAGATCTTAGGGTACAATTTAGGATACCTATGGTACAATTAAGGAAACCGGTTTCCTAAATTGTACTTTTTCCGACTTTTTTTAAAATTCTTATTGTCGTCATATTTTTATATATTACTCATTTTATAGTAATAAAAAAATAATGCCAATAGACCAAAACCTTTTATTTCTACTGAAAACATACTCAAAAGTCAAATAGTTTTTGAGACAGCTCGTGAAGTTTGTTAACAGGTACAATATAGGCAACTTTACATGTGGTTTTCGGGATGTACATAAACGATAAAAAAACTAAAACCCAACTACGACAAAAAACGTCGCTGAAAAAGTATAAAACAAGCCTTCGTTGTCAATTTATGCAATATTCACTATGTAGAGATAAAATTTCATGTTTGGAAATCCGCAGTCACACGTTGTCAAATGTTAGTATATTTAACGTGTGACTACGCCTTTCCAAACATGAAATTTTATCTCTGCATAGTGAATATTGCATAAATTGACAACGAAGGCTTGTTTTATACTTTTTCAGCGACGTTTTTTGTCGTAGTTGGGTTTTAGTTTTTTACTTTTATTTTATTTGTACTATTTTGGTGTCCAAGTGCTAGTAATATATATATATATATATATATATATTTAAAATGTACAAGTCAAGCGCTATCAAATGATACCAAACACGGCATATTTATCATAACTTTATTTTTTTACTCTGTATGTTTTGTCCGCTAGAGGGCGCCACATTAGATTTTGTGAAACTTCATATAGCCTATAACCAGCGGACGACCAAGACGCTTATAATGATATGTCATTTGTCGAATTCTGATAAGTAGTTAAGAAGTTACGTGGAAACAGATGAACATACATACATACATACATACATACATACATACATAGCCTGTCAAAATCATAACCCTCCTTTTGCTTTGCCGTAGTCGGGTAAAAAATTAACAGTGTATTTACGAATTTCTAAAAAAATCGTACAAATGTCGTTTCACATAGATATCGTCAGCCCATTTAAGTCCCCACTGCTGGGGCACGGGCCTCCCTCAATCACATGAGGTGTAATTGCCATACTCACCACGCTTGGCAGACGGGTTGGCGAGGGTTTTGATAAAAATGCAGAGTTTTCCTTGGTGCTGATGATCATGCCAGCAGCTTTACCTTAGTCGCCTTCTACGACACCTCGGTAAGAGTGAGGGTGGCCTATTCTACTCTGCCGGGGACCACACGGCCTCATAGTTATATAAGAAGGTTATTATTCATAAACCTTTAAGCCTTTGTGAACTAAAACGGTGTTATTGTTTCAAACGTCAAAACTGCTTAATAACACCGTTTTAGCTAACAAATTTTCAATTTCATTTATTAATCTGCTTTGCACTGCCTCCCCCTATTACGAATACAATATTTCTTTCCTCTACCTACAGGTTGTCTAGAAGAAATCGCCACAAGCGATATCTTATCTTATCTATTAGGGGGTCATTTTCATGGGGCACGTCGACCCTAAGGGATCTTTTGTACCTCCCCTATCTTTTGCGCTCCTACTCACGAAAGATTCGTTTCATCAGCGTCACGATGTCTTTCGGATTGAAGTGCCTGTAGTCTCCTGGTTTAGGATAAGCGTTACCTGGCTAGTGAGTCGCATTCACATAAAAGATGTTCTATGGTTTCCGTCTCCTCCTTGCATGCTCTGCAGTCGCTGTTCGATGTCATGTTCATCTTTATCAGCATTTTGTTCGTTGCATAATGCCCTGTTAACGCTGCCAAGAGTATCCTTGTCTGTTGTCTATTGCCGCCGAGAAGATATTTTTTCCATATCTTCGTATTGTCTCCTATAAATGTTTCATTCCTAGTTTTTTTTTCTACAAGCGATAAGACAGCTTTATTGTACTGTTTGTTGTTGTTGTATCATACTTGTCTTTTGTTTATGTGTAATAAAGAATATCTATCTATCTAAAGTAACTTTAAAACAGTGTTGACATTAACTTACACACCTCGTGTAGAGAATGCAAACCCGCGCCGTGCCCGCGGTGCCAGGCACCTCGCTACGGCAAGGATGCTATTTGTATTAAATATACAAACTCGTTACAGCAAAGTTCCCTTCTTTGCCCAATGCGTGGGCAACGTCGTGCTAAATTACTAATTTAGCCCAGTTTTACGACTTGCCCAAAAATGGGCGGGTAATAGGGCTGCCAGGAATTTTATCGAACTAAGGTTCGAAGGTCTTCAAAGGTTGGGAACGTTAAGGCGAAGGGTAGCCCTAACGAACTAACGACACCAATCGATTTAAATTGTTAGCTACTAAACCGGATCTATTTTAAACAATTTCGGAGCGGGAGTCTCTATACAAACATTTATACTATTTATTGAATAATTGTACAAAAATTTTTGATATGTTTTTGCATTCGAAAATTAGATTAACGCCATTACTGGTCGTTTTTGGCGGTAATTCAAATTTCAAGTACAAAAGCAGACCCAAAAGTTAGGTGTAAGTATTAAATAAATAGTATAAATATTTTCCGAGAGGCTGCAGTTTCGAAATTGTTAAAAAGATATCCGGTAGTTGTTAACCATTTAAACCAATTGACGTCGCCAGTGTGCTCTACCCGTCACTTTAAGGACGACAGTCGCTTCAATGTACCATGATGCATGCGTAGGTAGAAACCCTGGTCTCCTAAGCCTGCTTAGCTGCAACTGGGGAACCGGCAAAAAAAAGGTATTAAATATTATGACCTACTTTTTGCCGGATAATAATCTTAACTGAGGTCCAAAACTACAGCAAAAACACATTGTTTCGGAAAGAGATATTCGAAGGACCGCGATAATTTGGGAAAGCTTGACTAACCTGGTCATCCAAGCATCCGCGTGGTGTGCTGTCTCAAGGAGACTGTAAATCCAAAGGGGCTGGTTCTTGTTGCTATCACCGCACCACCGTACTAAGTCCAGATCACAGAATATTCCCGCAAGTGTATTGTCTTTATTATAAATATTGAAATTAGAATCGCGCGCGCGGCGACCGTGTCGATCGGTAGGAGATGTCGGAAACTTGTGTTTGAAAAATGTGCCGTTGGCAACACTGTTGCGGGCGCGTTCCGTTCCAAGGATTTGCAAGACATTCCCAAATACTTTAGAATTAAAAGAAACGAAAACAAAAAGGATAAAATATTATTGTGCTATATACTATTTAACCAAGTTAGGCTAAATACGGAACATGCCGCCGACCTTAAAATAACGCTATTTTAAAAGTAAACTAAATAAAGCTTAAAGCTAGAGGTCTCTACAGTACATAGAGATAAAAGGTCTACCTATTCGAGAGGTAGAGGACAGACCTTAACGACAGGTCTTGTCACAAATGTGTTACCAATGCGTACTGTGACTACACGGGTAACACCGTCAGCGCCTGGGTGTAACTTGTGCACACGAGCCAGTCGCCACTGCAAGGGCGGTAAAGCATGGTCTGCTAGCACTACAACTGTACCCTCCTTGAGGGGTGTGTGATGTGAGTCACGGAACCATTTGCTTCGTTGTGAAAGCTGGTGCAAATATTCTACACTCCAGCGTTTCCAAAAATGTTGCACTGCTTGTTGGATAACCTGCCAGCGAACGAGACGTGACGGGTTATCGTCATTGAAATTGATTTCAGGTAACGAAGTTAATGGTTCCCCGATGAGGAAATGTCCTGGGGTTAGTGGTAGTGGATCTGTTGGATCACTACTTTGAATGGTAAGTGGTCGCGAATTTAAAATTGCCTCGATTTGGCATAAAATAGTGTTAAATTCGTCATAATTTAAAGTTAGGTTACCGATGACGCGATAAAGATGAGTTTTCATACTCTTAACAGCTGCCTCGAAAATACCACCAAAATGGCTAGCATAAGGCGGGTTGAAGTGCCACGTTATGTTAAGTTTGTTAGTCTTTTCATGCAGAGTTTTTTGAACATTGTCGTTACTAATAAAATCGTAAAGCTCTTTCAGGTATCGATTGCAACCTACAAAGTTTCGACCGCAGTCGGAATAAATATCTGTGCATAATCAACGTCGGGATATGAAGCGTCGTAAAGCGTTAAGAAAAGATTCTGTGGATAAATCAGGTACAAGCTCTAAATGAAGTGCCTTTGTGGACATGCATACAAAGACACAGGAATATGATTTAAAAATCCTAGCGTTACGTTGTGAACCGGATTTAAGGTTAAAGGAACCTGCAAAGTCGACCGCTACATGCAAGAAAGGACGGAGAATCCGAACTCTTGCTGCTGGAAGAGGAGCCATGGGTGGCTGCGGAGCGACGGGTCGCGTGCGGAAGCAGCGGACGCAACGCCTAGTACGCGATCGAATCACACGTCGTGCGGATAATATCCAGTAGGATTGAGGAGAGTAGGAATTGTAAGCTCTGAGGACCCACATGTAAATGTATGACATGATAGTAGTCTATAATGAGCGTTGTAAGCGCATGTCGCTTAGGTAAAAGCAAAGGATGTTTAGCATCGTAAGCTAAATGAGAGCGTTGAATTCTGCCGCCGACCCTGAGCAGTCCGGCGTCATCAATGAAAGGTTTAAGTTTTTGTAACTGATTAGAGCAGTTTTCGCCGTCTCTAATACGTGAAATGTCATCCGCAAACTCCGTTTGCTGTACATAATAAATGATTTGATTGAGGGCGGATTTAGTTTCCTTGACAATGGTTAAATTTGAAGTTTGCAATTTACGACATTTGTTTATGAATTTTTTGACTAATAGAAATACTCGCAATAGTTTAGGTAACGATGAAAATCGTTCAATGAAATTCGTAACGAAGTTAGAATCATCCGTCTGAGAAACGAAAATATGTTTACGACGTTCTTGAATATTTGAAATAGGCCAGTCAGCTTGGTCTTGCTGGAGCCAAGCAGGGCCGTGGAACCACTGTTGTTGGTCCCAACTGTGAAGGAAGGACACCTCGGGAGGCGACGTCCGCCGGGTTGTCCTCAGAGCGTACGTGGCGCCAGTGTGCAGAAGGCACACGTGAAGTAGTCTCAGTCACACGATTGGATACGAAGGTACGCCATTCGTGTGGCGGAGAGCGTAGCCATGCCAAAGTGATTGACGAATCACTCCAAGCAAATACGTCTTGAATAGACGCGATAGTTGAATAGCTGTTACGAACATTTTCTATAAGTTTAGAAAGCAGATTAGCAGCACACAATTCGAGACGTGGTAGACTCACGCGTCGAAGTGGTGCGAGTTTTGTTTTAGAGATAATTAAATGAACTTGTATATCACCGCCTGAGGTGATAGTGCGAAGATAAACGCATGCGGCATATGCCTTTTCCGATGCGTCGGAGAAGCCATGAATTTGTACTTGAGTACTGTACGGTAGTACGTGTCGAGAAATAGAAATATGTTTTAACAGTGGAAGTTCAGTAATAAAATTATTCCAGAGATCGCTGATACCTTGAGGTGGTGTGTCGTCCCAACCAGTACCAGCAACCCAAAGGAGTTGTATTAGAAATTTGACATACAAAATAATAGGACTTAAAAATCCAAGAGGATCGTAGATCTTAGAAATCTCTGAAAGCATGGTGCGCTTAGTACATAGATGAGTAGTAGTAGGAGTTTCCACTTGATAAGAAAAGGAATCTGATTGGGGGTTCCATTTAAGACCTAATACTTTGACTGAATCGTCAGAGTCAAGTGCGGATAAAATATGTGCATCGCTTGCATTAGACTTGTCATGTTTTATAGAAGAAAGAAATTCAGAGCTGTTACTCGTCCATTTTCTAAGTTCGAAATTACCAGCTTTGCATATGGCAACAAGTTCTTGTTGAAGCGCGAGAGCTTCCTGTAAAGTATCTGCACCAGATATGACGTCATCGACATAGACTGAGTTAAGAAGTACCTACTTGCGAGGCAAGTGGAAATGAATTTGCTTCATCTAAGGCCAATTGACGCATTGTACGTAGGGCAAGAAATGGAGACGATGCGACACCGAACGTTACTGTACACAGTCTGTACTCCTGGATTGGGCAGTTGGAGAGTGTCTCCACAGAATGCGTTGAAAATCACGATCTTGAAGACGCAAATTTATGAAACGATACATCATTTTTATGTCAGCTGTAAACACAATTTTATTAAGTCGAAATTTTAAAAGAACATCAGTTATGTTTTGGTGCAGTTTTTGACCAGTAAGTAAATTGTCGTTAAGAGAACGACCGGAAGTAGTTTTGCACGATGCGTCAAAAACTACTCGGCATTTTGAAGTTACAGCGTTCTTTCTCACCACGCAATGATGAGGAATGTAGTAAGGTACACAGTCCGAAGTAGTGGAGTCTAAGACTGGTTCCATGTGTCCCATAGTTATATATTCCTGTAGACAGCTAGCATACTCCAATTGTAAAGCAGGTTCGCGTTCAAAACGTTTTTCTAATTTAAGTAGACGAGACATAGCAATCTCTCGAGAATCACCCAACGCAGGAGCATCCTTCTTGAAAGGAAGTGCGACAGTATATCTTCCGGATTTATCACGAGTGTGAGTTTCAATAAAAATATTTTCACAAAGCTGTTCGTCTGCCGTAAGTGACTTTGTCTCAGGTAAGGATTCTAATTCCCAGAATTTTTGAAGTTGAATATCCAATTCGCATGTACTCAAATTAGTATGAAGTTTGACTGGAATGGTATGCGCAATAGTACCATTTAGAAGGTAACCGAAAATGCTACTGATAGCCACCGGCGTAGCAGGTGGGCCTTTAATGTTGTCGTGGAGTAAGATTTGGTCAGTGTAATCTGAACCAAGCAAAAGTTCAATGGGACGCGCCGAGCGCAACTCAGGGTCCGCTAAAGGGAGATTCTTCAAGTGCGAAATGTTTTCGAAAGAATTCGGAATATATGGGACATAGGAAGTTATTTTAGGTAAGATTAGAGCTTCTATGTAAAGTTTAGGTTCACTCTTATCATAAGGCGTGACCTCACAGACTACGTAACCACGGGGTTGTTCATTTCTATCACCTATTCCCGAAATAGTTGTACTACTGTCGTTATGAAAACGAGGTAAGCCTAAACGCTGTACACAGGCTTCTGTAATAAGCGTGGCCTGGGAGCCCTGGTCCACCAGAGCGCGAACAGGACGTGGGACATAAGGCGAGGAGTCCATGGGACGTATGTTGACTAACGCCGTGGTCAGTAAGACCGTACACTTATCACGACCCGATGCACTACGTTGTAGTGTGGGCGGTGATGAGATTCCGCTACCAAGCTTGTATGCTCAGGGGAAGTTGGAAGTTCCGCTACTAAGCCGGAAGAATGCGAAAATTGTGACGTCATTGTCGAGTTGTCGGGGGAGGTACGCTCCGCTACCGAGCTATAATACTTAGGTAAGAATGAATGTTGGCTAGTAAGCGCAGAGTTCGATACCGTACCTACAGAGGTATCATGAATAGATGTATGATGACGTTGAGAACAAATACGACAGTTATGTTTCGATTTACAATCGTTTAGATCATGACCTTTAAATAAACAGTTAATACAAATTTTATTTTCTTTAATAAAAACTTTTCTTTCAGATAACGTTAATTTAATAAAATGTTCACATTTGTACAGTGGATGCGAACTATTTTTACAAAAGTTACACTTTGAATTTGAAACGTAATTAGTAAACAACGTAGAATCGTGATGATGACTCATTTGACGCGAGAAGCGCGCAGGTGGCGGCGAGCGACGGTCTGACAGCGAGCGAGTAGGTATGCTCCGCGTGTGGCCCGCAGCGGAGCCCGCGGCCCGCGCCGGCGCATGGGCTGATCCCGGGCGGGCGGTTGCGCCCGAACGGCTATGAGTCGCTAAGGTCATCACTTCCGAGGCGGATAATTCCTTCTCAAGGAAGTCCAGCAAATCACTTACTTTAGGTATGTCACTTGATGACGTTAGAGAAAGTTCGAAACGTTTCCTAATTTCGGGTGTAATTTTACGTAGTAAAATGTTTAAAAGAATAAAACTCCAGTGAGTAACAGGCAGGTCTAACGATTTTAAAGCAGTTAAGTTTTCATGATAAATGTTAAGAATATTACGTAAGGAATGTTCGGGATTACGATCGTTCATAGGTTGAACATCCATGATTTTATCTAAATGTTTTGTTGCAATGATTCGTTTGTTCTCGTAACGATTTAGTAATATTTGCATCGCATTATTGTAATTAGCTTCTGTGACAGGTAATGATTTGATTAAGTTATAAGGTTCGCCGCGTAACGATTAATAACAAAATAACGAAAACGTTCGACATCTGAAAGGCTTTCGTTGTCATTTACTAATGAATTGAATAAATCATAAAAGGCACTCCACTCCGTCAGCTGACCTTGGAATATCGGCAGCGATAGTGCAGGCAGCTGGATGCGCGAGTGACCCGATGGCGCAGTGGCTAGCGCACGCGCTTCGTTCGCAATACTTTGTTTACGTTGAATTACTTCATTCGATCAGAATTACTTGAATTTTGTAATAAGAATTGTCCAAACTGTTCACGAATAGCTAATTGTTCATCTTTCTTAAATGTTTGAGATTTAATAAGGTACTTTTCTATTTTTAATTGCACACTAGAAAACTGTTTTTTAATTGAAGTTAATTCTTTGAGTCGAACACGGAATTCATCTTCGTCGTTTGAACAATCAACCATACGTTTGAAGACTAGTTTAGGCATAATCTCGTTCGAAATAAAATTGTTCCAAATCCATTTCGAAACGATTTTCAAATTAATGTAAACAAAGATTACGTGTAAACATAGGTAAAAGTTAAAGTAAAAGATAATTACGCAGTAGGCGATCCAACCTATCACAATGTTATAATATGTAGGTAGAATGTAGTAGTAAGTTATGATTTTAGCTAAGGTATTTGTAGGTTATTTAGTTATGTAAGTGAAACTGTATGTTAGATTTTAGTTTATACATTTAGTTTTTAAGTAGTTTGTAATGTAGTGTATGGATAAAGGCTATTGGATTTTTGTTAGTAGTTAAGTAGATATAATTTTATTTTTAACACGTAATGTGTAACAAATAAAATGTTGGTAAGGTATGTCGTCTAGTACGTAATACTACGACGGATGCTCTGCTGAGCGATAAAAAGTTAGTGATAATATTCGACACGTTATGTCGAAATATTATGCTAAAGGGGTAATTTATGTATTCAGTACGTTATACGAAATAACACAAATGATAGGGGGTGAGGTCTATTACGTAATAATAAGATCTGCTCAGAGAAAGTAAAATATGTATGTTTAAAACGCACTATGTGACGTAATTACAATAGTATGAATGATGTGTAATGTCTAAAACCATACAGCTAAATAGATTAACAGTAAATAAGTGTTTGTTTTGTTATGTGTAGCCTTATATACGACAAGCTTTGGCAGTCGCGACGCGCTCGCGTTATGCAGTGGATATTGGGGGGCCGCGGCGTCGACTTGTGCGAACGCGCTGTGTACCCTTTCGTTTATGTGAATCAAAAATTAATACGATAATTAGAAATTTCTATGTAACAAATGGGTCCAAAATAGATAGCTACAATAATATCAACGCTTTAAAATTCGGCGGCTCTTAAGGCTGAAGGGGCCATTGTTTTTCGGGGAAAGAGATATTCGAATGACCGCGATAATTGGGAAAGCTTGCTTACCAACTGGTCATATGCAATGCTCAAGCTATCCGCGTGTGTGGCTTTCTCAAAGGAGAACTGTAAATCCAAAGGGGCTGGTTCTTGTTGACCTATCACCCGCCCCAACCAGACCGTACTAAGACTCCAGATGATCACAGAATATTCCCGCAAGTGTATTTCGTCTTTATTATAAATATTGAAAATTAGAATACGCGCATCGCGTCGCGCGCGCGGGGCGACCGTGTCGATCGTGTAGGAGAATGTCGGAAACTTGTGTGTTTCAAAAATGTGCCGTTGGCGGGCACTGTTTGCGGGCGCGTTCCGTTCAAGGATTTCAAGACCTTCCCAAATACTTTAGAATTAAAGAAACGAAAAAACAAAAAGGATAAATATTATTGGTGCTAATAGACTATTAAACCAGTTCGGGCTAATACCGGAACACAACATGTTTCTTTTTTTATTCAATGCAATTTTCAATTCGCATTTATTTCAGATAACATAGTAGCAGATGGTTAGTACAATTGTTTACTTAATTCATGTCGTATAAATACATTACATTACATAATTAGATATCAAATGAATAAAACTTAATTATATAAATAAAGCAAATAAAAACAACGTTATCACAAATTAAAAATCATTAGTAAATTCAAAAATTAACTTATTTTTATAAAACTGACCTGTTGTTTTGTCAGTCCATGAACCATAGAATAAAATGGTTATCAAGAAGTACTGCAATCAAACCTATTATTTTCCCAAACATGTTTAGGGGATGGTGGTTGCTTACTTCTGCTCATCCTAGCCAGTTGCCCCGAAAACGCCTGCCGCACCAGGGATTGTGCAAAAAAACACAACAAGGTGCAAAAAAATGCTATAACCGCTTCCGATTGGTTGTGTAGCAACACAATCCACCCCGCCACGACCGGCCCACACTCCCCCGGAAACAATCCAACCCGCGCAACTTATCGGTGAACTCCCACGACGCGCTACAAAAAACAGCGTGCACTATAGCAGCCCCATCAGCTAACCTAAAACGCCATCATTTACTGCTACACAACGAAGTGCGCCTGGCTGGGGCACTGTTATTTGTATCTACACTCTGCAGGCAGTGACCAATATTGACAACCAGTTACAACAGTTTCACAATCAACTAAAACCATATCAATCAATCAATCAATCAATATTCTTTATTGCATAGGCCCCTCTTGTTACGCACTTACAAAATCGTCATACGTAAACGTAAAACTTCTTGGAATTGATAACATTAGGATGATTTCTGGTTCTTATCCTTTAAACGTTAGTTTTAAAAAAGTGCCTCAGTCTGCCTATATCCTATCGGAAATACCTAAATAGTTTAACTAAGGGTCATTAATTAAGACCTGATATTTATTATGCTCCTTTTTTATTGCTCTTTTCGCCCTTCATCTAATCCTAAATAGACTCTTATGTTACATTACATTGGCTTAGATTAAATCAAAAATAGCGGAAGCTCACTGGTGACTCGTCTCAAACCGCTGTGGAGACCTCTTAAATGCCCCTGGCGCGGGCGGGCCTAATTTCATCGCCGAGGCAACGCAGTCGCAAATTTTCCGGAGTCTGACCAGAGGTAGTGTTCAACTAAAAATATCGGTTCATGTGTGTCTTTTTAAGGGAGGTGGTACAGGTTGACCAAAAAATGAAACTGCCTTATCGTCCGCTATTTGTTAATATATTTTTTTATACTAATTTTTACACGTTGGTAACAAATTAGTTAAAAAAAGAATAACAAAAGTCATGGAAATCAACATTTCACTTAAAATAAAGAAAAGTATTTAAATTAGATTTCCTTTCTCATAGATATTTTATCTGTAAATTCATTAATGTGTTTGGTCACCACACATTTTTGTGCAATGAGCGATGATAGAAATAATTATACGATAGTATTCATGTGTTGTTATGTTAAAAAATAGGTTCTGTTCTGTCTCCCCCTTCCCCTCCCCAATATCGTATAACTATTAAACATTTAAAAAAAAAAAAAATTTAAAAAAAAAAAAAAACCATGTTCCTGAGCTGTGAGTATGTGTGGCATGTAGTTGTGCATATTGTAATTGTGGTGTTTCAGTTGTCATTGCAGGGCAGGCGGGACGTTCGTCGTGTGTGCCCGTAACTCTGTTCCGCCGCTATTTTTTTGTTTAATCTAACGATGATGACTGGCTTAGTATTGCTGTACCATTGTACTTTCGCTTATCTATAACCTTTATGTACTATACATATCAGATAACGTGTTTTTTTTATTTTCATTTTTTCTCTTTTTTTTCAATTCTTCAAATTTTAGTTTATTTATAATAACTTACTTACACTCCAGTCTCTGGCTCAAGTGACACTTGCGAAACTGGAGAGTCTTTCTTTCTTTGGCCAAAACAAGAGAAAACGAACGCCTACTTTGGTCGATTCTGGCACTACTTGTCTGCCAGTCACACAACTCAACCGGCCTGAAGTTCCGCGCTGATAATTTTTCGTTTCCGAGGACGGACTAGTCTTTTCAAAGACCCAATCTTTTTCCATTTCCATCATCCATTTCAAAGCGATACCTAGGTAAAGGGAGGAGGCCGGCCTAAACCGGCGTTTTGGTCGTTCGGCCCATCGGGTCGGGCTCTGTATGCTTTCTTCCTCTCTTTCCCCTCCTTCACAACAATGCCTCAGTCCAGGTCTCTTTCTCGTTGTGGCCAAGCCAGCTACAGTACGATGCGGCCTTGTCCTCCTCCCCGATGATAGTAGAGCTTGTTGTCCCCAACAATCTTACTCTATTTCGACATTTGTGATTCCGTCTATGTAATTTTCATAACTATGGTGAACCCACACCAATTTTTTTTTATAAGGTGAGGGTAAAAAAAATATATAGTAGATTAGATACTTGAAGAAATCGTAAGCTTTATGCCATGGCACGACTTCAAATTTTTCCATCAATATTATTTGAAATCTTTGTTACTAAAACTGACATTATTAAAATGAAGGCTTCCCATCCCCATCCCATTTGTAATTAACTTAGGTAATTTTTAAACTCTTGATAACGGTAGTATTTAAGCGTTCGGGAAAAGTATAATTATTTAATTAACCACACATTAATTGGCGCTTTGAATTATAATGATAACTGACACCAGTGATATTAATACCATTACCTGTTTTGGTTTTGGTTTGTTTTGTGTAATGATTTACTCAAAAATTTGGGTGCATGTAGGTAGTGGAGTAGTGTGTGTCGGGTCCACCTCTGTAAACTTTGTTTGGGGAGGGACATGAAGATGAGGCTAATTTAGGAATCGTTCTTCTGTCTCCTCCCCAGGCGTATAAGGGAAGGGAGCAGCACCACAAACCACCCCCTTGTATTTTCGTAGGAATATCCCACCAGGCCAGGCAGGAAGCGCTCATGCCACGTCATACCATTAGCGAGCCACCCACATAACCCGCGTCTTAAACCCCTCCGCCTCCCGATTCCCCAGCGCGGGATTGCATACAGAGGAGTCGGCGGTATGCCCATAACATCTCCCTCGGGCCGGCAATCATTTCATCATCACACCAAGGGTACAAAGGGAATCAAAAAAAAGGGTCGAAAGGCACAAAGTGAGGTAGAGTCGTGCGGAGGTCGTGCGCGCCCCGCATTCGTATATGCGGACCTTGGCAACGTGATGCCTTCAGGGAAGTGCGACGACTGTGCCTCGCAGTGGCCCCCAATCACTTCATATCGCCAATTCGCCCTTCCACAGATGAGGAGATCGTGCGGGACCGCTTTTGGGGGCTTTGCCTGAAGCGTCTGGCGACTTCCTATTTTTGTTTATATTACCCTGGGGAGGGCGTGCGGCAGGCTGAAACTGGGATGTATTTTGGGGGTCGTTGCCTTTTTTTGCCCTCTGTATTCTTTCTGTATCCACCATCATCACATCTTTTGCCGTCTAGTCACAGAAGAGGTCTAAAAAAGATTAAATCCGGCAGGTTCCAGCATAAATACAGATATTTGTGTGACTTTAAGAAGAATGTGCCCTAGTGAAGATTCAAGTTATTTCGGTAATTCATTGTCAGTTTTGATCAAATATGAGTATGTATGTAATATAAACGTAAGTGTTTCCATTTTACCGGGTATTTACTTGGTACAGGAATCTACGTACCCCAGAGGAACTTGCTTTTATTGTTAGAATTAAGTGAGTTTTATTTTGTACGATATGTAAAAAGTTTTATTACTGGTGTTAAGATCATTCAAACTATTATTAGTAAAACTATACAAAAATATACCTACGTAAAAATGACGACCCATTTGGAACAGTGGTAGTGACTGTAGTGAACGCTGCCTCTGGTGCAGGGTGGCGGGTTCGATCCCCGCAACAGTACAAACCATTTGGTGTACAAACAACAGTGTAGATGAACATGTCTGTTTGTGATTGGTTCTAGTGTTTTCTATTATTAGATATATTTAGCAGAAAGAACTCGAGAGAAGAACAATCGACGATTCAGCTAGTCTGGCATGCAATTTGGTAACTTCGTCCAATCTTCTCGTCCACCCATCCTTCGACCATGCGTCCCTTCCGTCAGACTTTAACGGTGCCGAGACGTGGACCTTCACGCTGGACTAGTCCCACCGGTGAAAGTCGCTGAAAGAGCTATGGAATGGCTATTCTTCGGAGTATCTCTGAAGGACCGCATCAGAAATGATTGTAATCCGGACAGAGAACCAGAGTCACCGAATAGCCCACCGAATTAGGTACTGAAGTGGCAGTGGCTGGTCATATTAGCCGCAGAACTGACAGCAGTTGGAAGCCGTAAAAGTCCTTGAGTGAGACCGCAACTCGGAAGCGTAGTGTAGGACGCCCTGCGACAAGATGGGATAATGACTTCGAAGGCTGCGGTGTGGCTGGATGAAGTTGCTGAAAATCGGGGAGCGGTAGCGTGCATTAGGGGAGACCTATGTCCCCAGCAGTGACGAGTGTGGGTTTGCTGATTTGGATGATGATATATATTACGCCGTATGTCCCTGGCAGAGTAGAATGCCACCCTCACTCTTACCAAGGTGTCGTAAAGGCGACTAAGGTAAAGCCTTGCTAGATGATCATCAGCACCCAGAGAGGAAAAACTCTGCATTTTATTATCAAAACCCTCGCCATCCCGTCTCAAGCGTGGTGAGTTGCCATTACACCCTCATGTGATTTGAGGCAGGCCCCGTACCTCAGCAGTGGGGACTTAGATAGGCTGATGATGATGATATATATTTATATTAGTATTCCACTGTTTGTACTCTGATATCCGTGACACAGGCGCTTGAGCTACCTATTTAGGGAGTCAGGTCAATGTATGTGATGTTGTGAAATATTTATTATTATTTCTATTATAATGTATAAAGAGATACTAAATAAGAAATGAACATATTTACAAAAAGAATTATCTGCCCCACTGACGTCATCCATACGTGCCCGAATGCTGGCCGGCGTTTACCGCTATGAATGGCCAACCCAACCCACACGGATAAAGTATAACCTACTAATTTCATAAATTGCTCTGTATACAGTATCCGCGTATACAGACTAAAACACAGCCAATAATAAATACAGCAAAATCTATGCTGGCATGAGTGGCATGGTCTAGTCCACTAATATCGTAAGTGGCAGGATTTGGGAGGAAGTGGCCCCACCGGTCTTTCCGGCTTTGGGTCATAAATTTGTAAATTTTTTGCACAAGCAACATGTCTACAATTTTGTTTGTTTTTTGCCCCGGCGGCCTGAATGCAGCACTTGGCCTGCATATTCTGGATACTTGGTAGCTCGTAATTTACACTGTCCTAATATGCTGGAGGTAGTTCACTAAGAACACCAAATAGTGTTTAACACTGAGGGTGGTCCTAGTCTAACATTTTCTAGATTCTTTGGTAGCACCCTAGGTGGATCTATATCCATCCTACTAGCAATATCGAGTCGATTAATTATTGTATCAAGAAATGAAACGTTATAATTCCCCCTCACCCTACCGGTGGATACCAGTGATATTAGTATATCCCATCCACTAAGCAACATTTGAGTCGATTATAATGTAGCAGATAAATTTGAAACGTTAGAATTCCACTCACCCGAAGGTGGATACTAATATCCATCTAATAAGCAACATTTGGTCGATTATTTATTAACAGAGAACTTGTTAAACGTTAGAATTCACTCACCCTAAGGTGGATACTATTTCATCCACTAAGCAACATTTAGTCGATTATTTTGTATCAGAGAAATTGGAAACGTAGAATTCCACCTCACCCTAAGGTGGATACTAAAATCCATCCCTAATGCAACATTTGAGGTCGATATTATGTAATCAGAAAATTTGAAACGTTAAAATTCCACCTCACCCTAAGGTGGATACTAATATCCATCCATAGCAACATTTGATTCGATTATTATGTATCAGAGAAATGGAAACGTTAGAAGTTACCACCGCACCCTAAGGTGGATACTAATATCCATCTATAAGCAACATTTGAGTCGATTATATAGAACATAGGAACTTTTAAACGTTAGAATTCACCTCACCCTATCGGTGGATACTAATCATGCAATCCACTAACTCAACATTGATTCGATTATATGTATAAAGAAATTGGAAACGTTAGAATTCTCACTCACCCTAAGGTGGATACTAAATATCCAATCAATAAAGCAACATTTGAGTCGATTATTTTGTATCAGAGAAGTTTGAAACGTTAAATTTCCACTCACCTAAGGTGATACTAATATCCATCCACTAAGCAACATGTGAGTCGATTATTAATGTATCAGAGGAATTTGAAACGTTAAAATTCCACCTCAAGCCCTAAGGTGGGAATCCTAATTCCTCCAATAAGCACCTTTGATTCGATTATTATGTATCATAAGAATTTGAAACGTTAGAATTCCACCTCACACTAAGGTGGATACCTAATATCCATCCAATAAGCACTTTCAGTCGATTATTGTATCAGAATTGGAAACGTTAGAATTCCACCTCATCACCCTAAGGTGCATAATAATATCCATCTGTAAGCAACATTTGAGTCGATTATTTATAACAGAGAACTTTTAACGTAGAATTCCACCTCACCTAAGGTGGGGATACTAATATTTCATCACTAAGCAACATTGAGTCGATTATTATGTATAAGAGAAATTGGAACGTTAGAATTCCCCACCTCACCCGAAGGTGGATACTATATCCATCAATAAGCCACATTGAGTCGATTATTAGTATATCAGAGAAATGAAACGTTAGAATTCCACCTCACTGCCTAAGGTGGATACTAATATCCATCCACTTAAGCAACATTTGAGGTCGATTATTATGTATCAGAAGAATTTGAAACGTTAAAATTCCACCTCACCCTAAGGTGGATACTAATATCCATCCAATAAGCAAACATTTTAGTCGAATTATTATGTATCAAGAAATTTGAAACGTAGAATTTTCACCTCACCACTAATGTGGATAACTAATATCCTATCCGACAAGCCCATTGGAGTCGATTATTAGGTATCAGAGAATTGAAACTTAGAACTCCGCCTCACGTCTGGAAAGCACTGTCTAATAATGTTACCTATAGCTGGCTGAAAATATTAGCGGAACACTTAGTCTGATTGTTGTACTTACGTACAAAAATTTGGAATGAGTTTACCTCTCTAAGTTTTTTTTTTATTGAAGATGGGTTGCTTTTGGCTTCAAAACACTGAACTCTAGAGTTTAGAGGAAACCTACGATGGAGCGAGCTTACCCAAAGTAGCCTAGTCACTCTAGCCTTGAAAATAATGGGGTTGTATTCACTGGGAAAAACAGACGCTGGCAGGGCATTCCACTCCTTGGCTTGTGCAACAGTCATGAAGAGGAAGGACATCTTTAAGGGTCGGAATTAGTTGTAGGATATGTATAACTCTTATCTTTTAACAACCGAATAGCAGGACATTTGTCACTTTAACAGTAAACTACAGAGTCGTAATGAATTGTGACAATCGAATTTATAGCCACATAACGACGTGGTACATCACATAGTTTACCTCAGCCGGCACGCCATCGGGCCCGAAATGGCCACATGGTTTATTGGCGGGCATTATGCCCTTTTACAATGCAGGCAATAAGAGTCACATGCGACCAGGTGTCCGGCTACGTATGATTTTACGGGAGTTTAAGCTAAATTATGAGGAACTTTGGGAAATGTTTCCCGATAATATTGGTTTACAAAGCGGTGTCATTGATATCCATTATGGCAGCGACCTGGCTTTTCAATTCATGAATGTATATATTTAAATTTTATACCTGTTGATTCAACTTAAAAACGTTAGTGAGACATAAAACCTACCTCACGCAGCAACTATTCTATTTTGTATGCGAAAACTAGTAAGCCTCTGTTTTACTGAGTGTTAGTAAAAGTAACTTAAAAGTTGCTTTCTTACGTAACAGTAACATAACGTGTTTTCCGCACAAGAGGACAGTTTTTGAGTAACCTGTCTAACTGGCACACTCAGAAGTCGTTGATTACTTAGTTAGCTACTTAAGAAAAAATATTCCTTATTTTGATACCATGAAAGACTACGATACTAAGTTAATACATTAGCTTAAATGACTCTGTTTGGCGGCCGTTACTTTCGAAACTTTAATAATTCGAATTAAAACTTCGAAAAAGGTATATCGAAGTTTTGATCTCAAAGATCTATTTTTGACATAACATTGTTTGTAAATCTGTTTTCATTTTCCTCCGAAAAACTAATACCGATTATCAACCCCTCATTTTTCACTTACAGTTTTTGTATTACAATTTATATTTATTTCTAGACATATTAAATATCGAAGTAGCCTTTCTCTATTATTTGCAAATGAACTTATTTATTTTTAAACATTATTCATTGAAATAAAAAACAGTGTAAAAAGACATTGTTTATTTTGCGCGACATAATGTATTGACAGAAGCGAATTCGCTGCAAAACCGACTCCACGTAGTCTTGGCTGCCCTACCTCTAGAGTCCTATTCAAACCGCGTAGGCGCGAAGGGCGAGGTTGCCGCGAGCTGAGGAGCAGGTGGGTTTTGCTCGCCAACCGGCGGCTTGAGGCTAAAGCCGAGGCTCGGTGTCGAGCGAGAATCATCTGCGCTATAGGGCTTCTGCGTGGGACCGCGCGAACCTTACAGCGCCGGAGCCGTGTCAGAACAATGAATGCTGCATACTTGAATACCTGCTTGCATACTCGGTTGCAATGCATGCCGGTTTGAATCATGCAGCATGCCTTCTTGAATGCTGCATGCAGCATTTGTTATATAAACTTATTTGTATTTTAATAACATATAAAAAACATTTCTGAAACTAATTCCGTCTAAATTTTGTTTAACTTTCGAAATGTTGAGTGATTTTAAAACGTATAGATTTACCAATATATATATTAAAATCGGATTCAATCTATATGTCAATCGTTTTTTTTTTTCGGTTAAATGAACGCGTGACAACAAAAAAGTGGTAAAGCGTTTTCACTATACTAAAATCGCGCTAAAAACATCGAATTTAGATATGGGTAACCGTTTTTTTAACTCATAACAAAACTAGCGCTTCCGATCGCGTTTGAATTTAGTTTTGCCCCAAAGTAGCCTACGTCACTCTCCATCCCTTCAACTACTTCCACACATTTTGCTGTGAAAGCATGGACCAAGACGATAGACAGTCAAACAAACCGACACAACGTTTTCACATTTATAATATTAGTACGGATATTTGTTCATCATCATTGACATGTACAAATTTACTCTGCTAGGAAAAAAGATCCTGTTTTCGTACCGAAAGAGAGATTTTCATGTTCTAGATTTTTCAAATACGACAAAGCAACACAATTTGGAAGGAAGTTTTGGTATTTTTCTAAATATTTTTTATCTGTGGCCATTAGTGCAATACGGGTACATGACTATTTTTTTTTTAGTTTTGCAATCAAAAGACCTCTCCATGAATAGAAACAGCGTTGAAAGAATCACTGATTCTCATTTAACTACCTGAGATATCACAACTTTAAAATCACATTATTTTGTGCAAACCCAAAACGCTCCATACAAATGGCTACTAAGATGTGCCTTCCGACACTTAAGTATTTTGTATGCATTTCATTTGAATTTTGTATGGTAGCTATATCAAATTTCGTTTATGTCAATGGTTTTCTATTATAATAGTTGGTGCATATTGTATGGATTATTCAATGGTATAATTATTTTTTAATAATTTCTACTTTTAAATGGACTTGCCCATGAATCTTTGAATGACCATAAAAACCGACTAGACGTTATATTTTTAGTTGAGAATTTTTGTTGGCATTGGCACATATTGACCTATATTTTGATAATATAATTTATTTTTGTAAAATCTTGAGCTTAGTCATATACCCTATTCTTTCCGATCCGGAAAGCTGTTGGAGCTTCGAGGATTAAGTGGTGTGTATATGAATATAGTCACATCCCCATCTTGGTGCTCACCAGCGCATCCGCCCTGCGTAACCATGCAACTAGTCGTCATCGATGCCGTGGCGCGTGCCGTGCGAATCAACGGTCTTCTCCAGCATCCCTCCCTAGCCGGCTATCGCCGCGAATCAGTGCCTGGTGTTTTCGGATCATATTCTTTCAAGGCCTATGGATAATTGTTAACCTTAGCTTAGAGTTAGTTAGTTTTCGAAATCACAGAGCAAACAGCGGTTCGCCGTGCGCCGGCATTGCTCCAGCAGCCCGCAGTTAGGAGAAAGAGGTGAGTTCTTCTCTATTTTGGCCAACACTACGTACCAGATCCTTTATTTTTTTTTATGTAAGGTAGAGGGTAGTCGGGTGTTTATAGGATGAGAAGCAGATCGTAAATATAAACAAATTGTGGCATTTAATTTATTACGATAGTAAGTAGTACAATCAGACGCTCAGGCCACTTTGGCGAGGTAATCATAAACAGTAGGCTCCGTTGTTGGATTTGAGTTGAGATGGCCTTGTCTTTGAGGAGCATTTTACGGGCAAAGTAATCGCATTGCACGAGCAGGTCAAAGCACGCTCCACCTCATCTAGAAGCTGCTACATTAGCAAGCGCGGGAACGAGGCTCTCGTAGATGCGTAATCCGTTGCGGAAGGTGTCGGCTGCAGCACTCGTCGTGCTCGTGCAGGCCGGGCTGCAACGCGCCCCTAGAGGCGGAAGCCGGCGCGCGCACACCCCACCTCCCGTATGAGCGGCTGTCCGTGCCGCCGGTGAACGTCCAGCGCCTTCAGGTCACGTTTGCTGGAGGAAGATAACAAACATGTAAAGAACTTACATTTGTAAGGGGTTGACCAAAACGGGAGCCCCCAGGGAAAATAATTGATTTCGTTTCGATAAGTCGCGATTAAATTTTCGACTCCAAAGAACTATGTCGTCTGTGTGAAAAGTGGTACCTAATTTTTTCCAAACTGCCTCGCTCGCAAAAAAAAACATAAAAAAGCTAAACACTAAAAAATATTTCTGGTTTAGACCAAAATAAATTCGAAACTAAACAAAAAGTAAATAACCAATCTTCCACTGTCCCTTTTGGGTCAAACCTCACATTTATTAGCCATCACACACAGAGAAAAAAATACCATACAGTAAGCATATGATATAACATTGCGACGAATACGATGAGGAAGCTGG